>ML386201.1:167511-183850 GCA_005239525.1 Nicotiana knightiana
GGGGGGGGGGGGGGGTCATAGGATTAGTTTCTACTATTAGCAAAGCTTTCCTACAACAAGAGCTATCAGTCAAGTATCCAGATGGCTCACTAAGGCCTTATATGGAAGACGATGACATTCTCTGGTTGGGTTGTTTGAGCCTAGGGAGGCTAGGCTGTTTGGAACTGATTTGGCTTGTGATGCTTTGGAGAAGGTGAAGATGATTCAAGAGTGGCTTCATACAGCGATATCCATGCAGAAAAGTTTTGTTGATAGGAAGGATAGTGATGTGACATACATGGTGGTGAGAAGGTTCTACTCAGAGTTTTGCCATGAAGGGTGTGATGAGGTTCGTGAATAAAGGAGTTGAGCCCTAAGTATATTGTCCTTTTAAGGTGCTAGAGAAAGTTGGAGAGGTCGCCTACCTACTTGCCTTGCTACCTAGTTTATCGGGAGTTCACCCAGTGTTTCATGTTTCCATGCTCTAGAAGTATTATGGGATCCATCACATGTATTAGACCTTAGCACGGTGCAGCTGGAAAAGGATTTGACTTATAATGTGGAACCGGTGGCCATTTTGGACCGGCAAGTGCGAAAGTTAAGGTGTGAGAATATAGCATCGGTGAAGGTTCATTGGAGAGGTCAGCCGGTTGAGTCAATTACTTGTGAAATCGAGAAGGAGATGCGGAGAAAATATCCTCACTTTTTTTAGACTCACATATGATTCTAGACCCGTTTGAGGATGAATTTTTGTTTAAGAGGCGGAGAATATGACAACTCGGCAGGTTGTTTTGAATATTTTAACCCACTTTCCCCTACTTTAAGCTTTACATATGTGTATTTGTTATTACGTGACTTGCGGGGTTCAATAGATTGGCTTAGGGGAAGTTTTGGATTGAATTGGGACACTTAGTCTCAAGGTTGGATACTTAAGTTGTAAGAGTTTGACTTTTGTGTAGCCGACCTCTAAATGATGTTTTGATAATTCCAGTAGGTTTATATGGTGATTTCGGACTTAGACGTACGTCAGGATATGGATTTGGAGTCTTGTAGGTTGATTCGGTTCTATTTGGCGAAAGTTGGAAAGTTGAAGGTTTTGAAGGTTCATAAATTTAATCGAGAGTTGACTTTGATTATACCGGGTTCGGATTGTGGTTTCGGGAGTTGGAATAGGTCTGTTGTGTCATTTAGGACTTGCATGCAATACTTGAGGTCATTCCAAGTTGTTGAGTCAAGTATGGCGTGAGTTTTGAATTTGGATACTTAAATTAGTTCTTTAGGCTTGAATTGAGGTGCGATTCGTGATTTTGATCTTCTTTGATGTGATTTGAGGCCTCGAGCAGGTCCGTGCTTTATTTTGGGATTGGTTGGTATCATTGGATAGGGTCCCGGGGGCCTCGGGTATCTTTCAAATTGATGTTAGGTCATTTTACACTATGTTGGCATTGGTGAAGAATTTCTGAGTTCTGGTGTTGTCGCACCTGCAATGGATGGGATGCATGTGCGAGTCTGTAGATGTGGAATTGGGGCCACAGAAGCTGAGCTGGGTTAGAAGAGGCAGGGATCGCAGGTGCGGACGGCTAAGCGCGGAAGGGAGGTCGGACCTGCGATAAGGGACCAAATAAGCAGGTGCATAGGTGCGTTGAGGTGACTTAAGTGAGGACCATAGATGCAAGCCTTTGACTGCAAATGCAGTTAAGTGTCCCCATATACGAAAATGCTGGACATACTTATATTTTGAAGGGTTTTGGTTATTTCTCATTATTTGGAGTCGTGAATATCGGTTGGAGGCGATTTTTGGAGGGATTTTCATCACAATTGAAGGGGTACGTAATCCGTACTAAATTTTGGTGTTAAATATTGATTACCCATAAATTATTACACCTAATTATGTGGATTAAAGGTGAAATTTAGAGATTTTTGGACTATGATATTGGAGAGTGAAAATTGATGATTTGAGGTTGGAATTGGATGAAACATATATACTTGGACTCGTATTGGAATGGGTATTCAGAATTTGTGAGTTTTGTCAAGTTTCGAGTTATGGGTCTGGGGTTAAATTTTTCGGTTGACTTTACATAATTGAACCAAGATTTTAGCTTTATTATTTGGGGTTATTTTCTATGGATTTTATTGATGATATTGAGTTTCTTTGACTAGTTTCGAGTCGCTCGGAGGTCGATTCACATGGGAAGGGATTTTTGGAGTGTTGATTCAGGTGCTTTGAAGTAGATAACATATTGAAACTTGGTTTGAGGGTAATTTTCCCTGTGGAGTATGATACTTGATATGTGTTGGGGTGACGCACGTGCTAGGTGACGCGCGTGTGTGCATACATCAGGGTATTCATGATCCGGATAGACTTTATGCTACCATAAGACTTGTTTGCTTTCATGTCTCATTATATCCATATTTTCTCTATTTTTATAATTATTTGAGCTATGATTTCTGTTACAAATCATGTCTAGGCTATGTACTTATTTTTTTGAGACATGGTAGGTCTATTATTGATATTTTGAATACTTCGCCTTAAATGTAGTCATATTCTCGGTCATTATTCTTCATATGCATGTTATAACTCACTCTCTTTACATTATTTGTATGTCATATCACATGTTGTTATTTCCTTCTATCTGTGATACTGTTTGGGATGAGTTCTATGAGTTGTGAGCCATTGAGACTTGAGCGATTGATGACTGATGTGGGCCACAGAGTCGTATTGTGATTTATATTGGATCAGGTTGCATTCCATAATGGATTGATATTTGGATCGGGTTGCATAACGCAATGGTTATATTGATTATTGGCTTATATTGATCAGCTCTTAGGTAAGGATCTGCTCTTCCAGAGTCTGTGTTCACAGCGAGCGCAGGCACAATATTATAGATGTCATGGTGAGGGGCATTTGTATCAGGCACCCATATAGTGCTGAGTGTGGTTGTGTGTGTGATGGTGAGGGACACTTGTGCCAGGCACTGTGAGTATGCTTGATGACTTCAGTATAATTTTATTGACTTGACATGTTTTTTATACATATATGCATAGAAATGTATTTTCCTCATGCTAGATGGTAAATGAAAGGTCTTATCTGTTATTGAAAGTTTGGATAACCAAAGTTTCCTTGGTAAACTCATGTTTAGTGATTTCGGTAAAAGACTGGGCTTTGATTCTTATACTTATAAAGCATATCTAATCATTCGTATTTGTAAAAGAGCTAAACAAGTATTATATGAGTTATTTACTTTTACCGTCATCATTATCTCATGTGTTGTTATTGATTATTCGTGTTGGACACTGACTTTCTTCCGAGCTCGTTACTACTTTTAGCCCGAGGATATATTTGTTACTTATTGAGTGCAAGGAGTCGGTTGTACTCATACTACACTCTGCGCTTTAACAAATCTAGGTACTTCTGGACGTGGTGATTGCTAGAGTTCGCACCGGTTTCAATTGTTGAGACTGCAAGGTAGTTGTTATGCCGTTCGAAGACCTTGAAGTTCTCTTTTGTTTATTTTGTTATTACATTTCTATCATTCAGAGAGTTCTGTATTGAGGATTGTCTTTGTATATTTGAGATTTTGTAGTGCTCATATACCCGTTTATACCAGATCTTTGGCATGGTTGTAGTTGCGTTGTTGTTGTTGTTGTTGTTGTTATTTTCATTTATGATTATCCCGTTGTTGAGATTTATTAAGCTTCTGTTAATTGAGTTTACTGTGATTGTGAAATAGTTGTCTTGCCTTGCAATCAGTGTTAGGCGCTGTCATGGAGCCGGTGGAAGTTTAGGTCATGACAGTATATTAACTTTTATTTGAACACCATTAAAGAAGTTCCAATCGATGCTAGTACTTTAGCATGTCACTAATAGTCATGAGTAATTCAGCAATATAGAGCATATCTAGGAAAACGATTAATTTGGAATAGATAGATTCGAGTAGAAAGGGAAGACAAAAAGAATTAATAACTTAGCTTCTATTCACAATTCGGCCATTATACTTACCATGAAGGTATAAATGTAATTATGGATACAAAGTTAAAAATGAACTCGAGTTCATCTCTTGAGGATGATGGATCGAATAAGTAGTTGTTGGAGTAAGGAATAATGGATGGGGTATTGCAAGTATTAAGATCCTCATGCTAGTAGTGAATCCTTTATTATGTAATTGAATATCTATATAAAGCTTTAGTATAACCTTAATTGATTTTGAAATGTTATAGCTCTTGCTTCTCGCAAGTCGCACCAACGACTTGCTTGATGAATTTTGTGTGTCACTAACATTGGTCTAGCACATCAGAAGTAAAGTGGGAGATGTTAGATTATGGGTCATGAGACGTTCTATGTGAGCGGCTGACTCTTGGTAAGGAGAGATAAGTAAGGGTGGTTACAGAAAGCTACCACACTATCTAAGATATATAGTGTATATCTTAGATATATATAAAGAAAAAAAAAGATAAAAAGTCGGATGAGTTCCACAGTGATTAGTTTTTCTAATGCCACTAGCCAAACATAATATTATCTGATAATTTTATACTCTTATCAATATTACAATCATTCTAATCAAATTACCCCAAAAAATGATCCAACCAAACGACCCCTAAAAACAGTCACCATCAATAATAAGCATAAAATGCGTGATAAATTTTTGTTTGGCCAATTGGCTAACGTGACCTAACCAGTTGCTATCAAGTGGCGGCAATATCTCTCTCGTGACAAATCACTAGATAAGAACATTGACATGACAATTAAGACAATTGGCAAGCAGTTGAGCACTAAACAACCAAGAATATTAATTAATTAACAATATCTGAAAACATAAATGTTTAACGAATATCATCAAAGGAATATAGAATCAAATTCCAAAATACAGATCGCTCCCTCTATTACATCATCAAGAAATTTTGGACAAGCCAACAAGGATATTTATAAACATAAAGTTACGACGAATAAAAGTAAATCCACACAGAGGGAATTAATTAAGCTGGCGTCACTCGTTAGAAACAAGCATCCAAGACACAGCAGCAACACAAGGCAGCACAACTGCAACACACGTACAAAAAGTGTTAGCACTACATCAGAAGCTGTGCGAGAAAAGATGCTAATCAATCAGAATTGAGAGAAAGGAGGAAAGAGAGACTTAATTAAGAATTAAGGTCTTTAATAGTTGAAAATTTACATAATACTAATAGCCTAGTTGACCAAGCTTCTAAAATTAATTTATTTTGAGAAATATTTTTCTCCAAAAAAAAATACTTTTAGTGAGAAACAGTTTATGTTTGACTAATTAATTTGAAAAGCACTTTTGAATCGTAATTAATGTTTGGCCAAGGTGTTGAAAACTGCTTCTAAGTGTATTTTTCTCAAAAGTATCTTTTAAAAAAATACTTTTGAAAAGAAGCTACTTTTTTCTGTTTCTTAAAAACTATTTTTACTTCACCTCAAAAACACTTATTTTCCTTCCAAAAACTTTGTCAAACGCCAAAAAAATACTTTTGGCAAAAAAAAGACTATAGATTGAGCAATTTCGAGGAAAATGATCCAATTTGAGTAGAAGAAAATCATCTGATAAAAATACTTTATATCTAGTTTACTAATTACGGGAAGCCTTAGAACATCGTTCAAGTTATCTCCATATCACCATGTGACTTAAAGGTCACAAGTTCGAGTCGTAGAATCAATCACTAATATTTGAATCAAGATAAATTGTTTACATCACCTCTTTTGGGGTGCGGCCCTTTCCCAAACTTATAAGTCACATATTTTAGTTGTAGAATGAGACACTAATACATGCATCAGGATAAGCTCCTTTAGGGTGCAGCCCGTGAAACGAGATGTTTTATGCACCATTTGTATAGCCTGTTTGGCCAAACTATTTTTTGGGTCAAAAGTGCTTTCTTTTTTTTTCAAAAGCACTTTTAACCAAAAATTAAGGTGTTTGGCCAAGCTTTTGGAAGGAAAAAAAGTGTTTTATAAGCAGAAGTAGAAAAAAAAAAGTTTTCTCCCAAAAGTACTTTTCTGAGAAGCACTTTTGAGAAAAATACACTTAGAAGCAGTTTTCAAAAATTTGGCCAAACACTAATTATTATTCTAAAGTGATTTTCAAATGAATTAGCTAAACACAAAGTACTTCTCACCAAAAGCACTTTTCTAAAAATATTTCTCAAAATAAGTTGTTTGGCTAATATTTTATTTAACAATCTTATGTGAAAAAAGGTACATAACCAAAAGAACATTTGTAATGGCCATTAAAACAATTAATCTTCCCGACGATTTATTTATGAGTATTGGAAACCAAACGAATTTCATAAATGGGAAAAAGATAAAAATAGAAATAAAAGTAGGGTTTTTAAAAGAATACTCACCAGCCTTTCCAGAAGCCATCACCTCTGGATTGAGTTGTGACTGGAACAGAGGAATCACCTTCAACATCTCTGGTTGGATAACCAGCCGGTGGCGGTGGAGCCACTAAAGCAGCCCCCTGTGGTTGCTGCTGTTGAGTGTACGCAGTTGCTGCAAATATCCAAAAAGAAAATATATTATAATCTTCATCAAACAAACATAATTAAGTTAACACCCATCTATAAGACAAAAAATTATAAATTAAGCGCACCTTGAGCCTGGTTTTGGTTGTAGCTACTCATGTTGAAAAGATGATGATAAGAACAAGCTAAAGATCAATGAAGATATGATATTATATTCTTCTTGGGTAAGATATTAACTGTTATATAGCTAGGAATTATGATTTTACTTGATATTTTGTGTGTCTGTGTTCCGTGTGTATATATAGTTGTTGGGATTGGGGAGTTTTTTTGTTTTGGGGTGGGGGGGGTGGGGGGTGGGGAGGATGCGTGGGGAAGGAACTAGCTAGGAAGAACAGGAGGAAGTATACAAGTGGAGTTGTTGAAGAGAATAAAGAAAGTACACGTAAGGCGTGGTTCATTATTTTAATATTTTAAAAGGCATTGCTCATGTGGTAAGGCTGTATAAAAAGCTACATTTGTTTTTTTTTTTTGTGGTCTATTTATTTAAGAAGTTGTTTACTTAATTATTACCTACTTTATGGGTTATATGAAATGAAATATATAAAAGAAGTCTTTTCAGTTAGAACAATTAATCGTCTCTTTATAATCCTTAAATAAACTGTGTTTATTCAACTATAACTACTCGTTAAGTGAGAGAGATCAGTTTTTACAATATCTGAGAAATTGACTGATATTCCTTCTAGATAAGTCAGGTGTTCAACTCCAGAAAATCGTAGATCATTAATGGTCATTCTCTTAGTGTGGTCTTTCGTGAAAATAGTGTATTATGTTCTATTTATGTGATGATATTTAATTGTACATTGAACGTAAAACTAAAGAACAAATTGTATAGATGATTAAATATCAAACCAAAAGGAAATGTATACCGACCGTTTTATTTATGTGACATATTGTTTATTTGCATAAAATTTAAGAAATGAACATCTTAAAATTTGTGATTTTAAATATATTATAAATTTTTGTAGTTATATAATAATTTTTAAATTTGTGGTCTTAAATATGCTAATATTTATGTAATTACAATAAGATAAATTATTTTAAAAAAAGCAGTCATTTTTTAAATAATGTTTGCTGAGGGAGGCAAAGTTAAGAAGCAAAGGCAAAATAGGAGAAAAGAGTCAAGCCGAAGGCCAAAAATACGATTTTACATTTGACGACGGGAATGTCGTATTCGGAACGTAATAGTAAGACGCGGGGATATCTTATCCGCGTTAGGGATGCAGTCGTGAACAACGAGAGAAACGCGTTTTCAAACCTGATTTTTGGTCTCGACTCTGACGTTTACGTTTACGTTTACGTCTCTTTCGTTGTTGCTACTCTGATAGCCTTATTATTAAGAAATTGCTATGAAGTTGTGAGTTGGGCCATTTCTCCGAGCGGCTCAACAGATTTGGGGCCTAAAGCCATAACATATTAAAAGTTCTTTATATTTCTTTTGTAAAATCTATTTAATAATTGGATACAAAGTGAACTCCAAGAATTTTGGCCTAGTAATAAATATACTATGTGTGATGTGTGAATTAGGTGGATCACGAATTCACGATTTGAAACTTTGTTATGATATTAATTAAGTGGAAAAAGGTAGAAAGGACATTACGATAATCTGTCGACTTTCAAACCTAGTGCCCCATTACATTTGGAAATTTCTCTTAAAAAGATGAACAAAAAATAATTGTTTTCTAATGAATGGGGATCAATAGATTATGGTGAAAAGAAATAGTCAATATACAGAAATTGAGTTAAAACTAGAAAGTGAAATCATTAGAAACATAAAAAATAATATGAGTGTTTATAGAGGAGAAAAATATTAGATTTGATAATGTTGATCATTTAATTAAATGAGAGAGAAATTTACCGTTATTTATCACTCAATTGTATAACTTTAATTAAAACTTTTAAAATATTTTATTAATAATAATCTATATTATATTAAAAGCAAGAAGACCATTAGTAAAATGTTGTTTATCTTTTACCCTTTTAATACACTAGATAAAACAGTCATTTAATTATTTTTCTACTATTTAGCACTTTGAAATCAACTAAAAGTTTACTTATTAAAATTTCCTTATTTGAAAGATTACACAAGAAATCTTAATATATAAGGCATCAAGATGAATTAAGCTTACCTTATACTGTCACGATCCAAAATTCACTAGTCGTGATGGCACCTAACCCAACCCGCTAGGTAAGCCAACTATCATCTACCCAGTTCAATAATATTAAATAGGACAATTTAATTAAAGAAATCACCTAAATCTTATACATTTTCCAAGGACTGGTAGTACAAATCATGAGTCTCTACGAATAGAGTTTACAAAGCGGAAATAAAATAAATACATAGTCTGTTTGAAAAGTACATAAACAGAACTTTCTAATCTAAGGCTACCCCAAACAACAGGACAGCTGCAACAGGGACGCGGGTATATCTTCAATTCCAGCAACCATCGAACATAGGATCAACAACAACAGACATCTGCACGCAATGTGCTGAAGTGTAGTATCAGTACAACTGATCCCATGTACTGAGTAAATAACAAGCTTAACCTTAGGTTGAAAGCAGTGACGAGCTATCACAAGGTCGGGTCTCATACCGGTATTCTATAACACTTGACAACAACATAGCACAAGAAGTAAAGGGGTATCTCAGAAGTATAAGGGCTCAGCCCGTTCACAGTTTCAGAAAAATAGGCATGCTTTTCGAATATTTTAGTGGAACTCAGTTCTTTTGCCGAAATGCCAAAAATACATATAAGTTTGAAAACTGTGATTTATCTCAAAATCTTTTCAACGATAAGTAAGAAGTTTCATTTTTCATTCAAAATATCAAGTGCAAAAACACCTCTCTGCACCCACATACCAATGTGTGTAAAAAGTCATGAATGACGTGATACTATATAACATGAGGAAAAATACATTTCTATGCATTTATGTCAAATGTGCATATCAAATATGATGCAACTCAGTGATAAAACCATATGCAAGCTCTCGGGGAATCAATTCACTCAGTCCTCCCAATCACTCATATATAGCCCATCGGGCAACATCACTCATATACAACCCTCGGGAAATCATCACTCAGGAGGTACCTGCGCTCACTGGGGTGTGTACAGGCTCTGGAGGGGCTCCTTCAGCCCAAGCGTTATATCAAGCCAATCATAGCATAAATCAATGAGGCCCTCGTCCTATATCAAACATGTTGTGGCGTGCAGCCCGCTCCCATAAATAAACATGTTGTGGCGTGAAACCTGATCCCATAAATAAACATGTTACGGCGTGCAGCCCGATCCCATAAATAAACATGTTGCGGCGTGCAGACCGATCCCATAAACATCCTCACAATCAGGCCCTCGACTTCACTCAGTCATCTATCTCTCCAGCCTCTCTCTCTCATGCTCACAATGTCATGAAACTAGCCCGACTATGATGATGTGATGTATCAGTAAATAACAGCAGAGACAGAGATATGATATGATATGCATATGAATGCGTATGACTGAGTAATTAAAACAACGAAAGCAGATAACTCAACAACAGAAATGGCATCAATGAGTCCCAACAGTATCAACATAAGTCTAAACATGATATCTAGCATGATTGACAGCTCAATTATTATATCACATGGTGAAAACACAGATATCAACAAAAGTAGGGCGACTATACAGTGCCATGGGAACAACAGAGTCCCAATTCAAAGGGTGAACGCCCACATGCCCGTGACCTAGCATGTGCGTCACCTCAATACATATCACATAACACATAATGCGGGGTTTCATACTCTCAGCACTAAGTTTAGAAGAGTTACTTACCTCGAACGAGCCAATACAAATACCGAGCAAGCCAAGCGATGCTCCAAAAATTCCATCTCGCAAGTTCCGACCTTCGAATGGCTTGAACTAACCAAAAACAACTCAAATGCATCAACTATGCTAAAGGAACCAATTCCAAACGAAAAAGGTCAAATCTTGAATCAAAACCCGAAATTGGTCCAAAAGCCCAACCCGGGCCCCCAACCTCGGAACCCGACAAAACTCACAAAATACGAACCTATTCAATTACGAGTCCAACCATACCATTTCACTCAAATCCGACTCCAAATCGGTGTTCAAAACTCGAAAATTCATATTATGAAACTTTAGGCCAAAACCCCCCAATTTCCTCTTTAGAAATCATCAACCAAAAGCCAAAATAGAAGATATATTCATAGAATATAATCAAAACCGAGTAGAGAACACTTACCCCAATCTTTGTGATGAAATTTGCTCCACAATCACCTGAATACGAGCTTGGAAATGTCAAAATGAAGCCAAAATCGCGAACCCTTGTATTTATCATTCTGCCCAGCACTTTCATATTTGTGGTCAAATTGTCACACCTGCGACCACCCCATCTGCAGTCAAAACTTAGCTTCTGCGACCACACTCACCAGCCGACCCCCTCGCACCTGCAGAACAATTTTCGCTCCTGCGCACTTGTAGGTGCGATTTTCCTCCGCATCTGCGATGACTTCCAACCAGGACTTCTTGCGCATCTGCGACATATGGCTCGCACCTGCGGACATCGCACCTATGCAACATCAATCGCATGTGCGGAACACTAGAACCAACACCTCCTCAACAATAGCAACATGAAGAAAAAATGATTCAAAGCATGCCTGAGCCCCTCGGAATTCCGTCCAATCATACCCACAAGCCACATAACATAACAAGAACCTACTCGAGGCTTCAAAACACACATAAAAACATCGAAACGAGGAATCACACCCCAAATCGAAATCTATGAACTTTGAACTTTCAAATTTTCAAAACATTCGAAACGTGTTAAATCATCCCGGAATGAACTCAAAATTTGCACACAAGTCCCAAATGACATGATAAAGCTATACAAATTCCCGAAACCAAAATCTGAAATCCGACATCCTCAAAGTCAACTTCCGGCCAAACTTATGAACTTTCCAAATCTCCCAATTTCTAATTTTTGTCAACTTGTGCCGAAACACTCCAGAAATATCCAAATGCAAATCCGGATATACGCCCGAGTCTAAAATCACCATCCGGATCTAATGGAACCATCAAAACTCTGTCTCGGGGTCAAATTCTCGAAAAGTCAAATTTGGTCAACTCTTTTAATTTTAAAGCTTCAACAATGAACTCATTCTTCCAAACTGATTTCGAATAACCTAAAACCGACGATCTTCATAAGTCATAATACCTCACACGGAGCTACTCATGCCTACAAACTACCGAACATAGTGTGAATGCTCAAAAGGACCGATCAGGTCGTTACATATACCATTCAAACAATTTGTTTATAATCTCCCCCTGTTGTTACCCAATTTTTCCTAAAAATATTTTTAACTTGCATATATACCTTCAAAATCAGTTTTTCATAACAATGGGTATTTTTCCATAATTTTCCCACATTTTATTAATTTATTTCTAATTTTATCTAGTACTTTTATAGCCAATAATTAATCATAAATTTCATTCCGAATAATTTCAAAATATTTCTTAGCTTAATACATAATTTTTAATCCTATTAGGATTTAATTATTTCATAAATTAGCCAACTTGGCATTATTTAATTATAATTACAGTAATTTTACAATTATAGTCTAATTGTATATTTATAACATTTTCAATCGCTAATTAGCCGTTTTATATTTTAATATTAGCTAATTACCTTAATTTTATTTATTTAGCCTCAATTTCATTTTTTTATTTATATAATTATTAGCTATTTTTTATTAATTATTTATCTATTTTAATGGGTATTTAACAAATAACCATCTTTATTTAAATTCTAGCATAAATTAAACCTGGTCTCTAACCCAATTAAATAACCCACCAGACCCCCAAGCCCAACTCAGAGTAAATTTTGACCGTTGATCAAATTTGATCAACGGTCCAGATCTCCTCTTTCCTAATTAAACCCCTAATGACTACCCCCCTCTCATTCATTTCCCCCGTTCCCATTCTCTTTCAACCGTCTCTCTATCTCTAGGTTCTCTCTAGAACCTTCCACCTTCCTCCTCTCCGATGGACTCTGTCCATCTTCTCTGCCCACCTTCCTCGCCGGAAACCATGGCCTCTCAACATCTCCTAGCCTCTGCCTCATCCCACGCTGGTTTGACACTACCCTGAGGTCCTCAGGTGAAACTGGAGCGATTCAACTCCCACCTATGGCCTTTCATGCCATTTTTCGGCCACCTTCGGCCGTTCGTGTAAGATCTACGACTTTCCGGCTAAAACCGGTAGTATTTTGAGGTTTTCTTATCTTTTCTGGGTTCTCTTTGAAACCCTAACTGTTAAAACATTCTGATTCTTTTATATCTATGATAGATCTGTGTATATTCTGAGCTATTCCGTTGTTTTTCTCAAAGATTCTCCGATTTTTCTCTAAAATGGCTCTTCGTTTTCAAACTAGGGTTTCATGACCCCTTTTAAAAAAAAATTCTATGACTTTTCAGTATTATCTTAAGGTCTCTATTGTGTTTTAATGGTTTATTTAAGTTTCTCTATCTTATCTGAGTTGTTGTGTTGAAACCCCTAATTCCTAGTCCTAAACCATATGTTCCTGATTTCGTCTTTGATAATATGTGTGCATATGTGTTTGATCTCATGAGCTTTATGATTCTCTGATATTTTACCCTATGTTGTTCATCTATGTCTTTGATTTTTCTTGCTTTTCCGCTTACATTACTATTCACTCTGTGATTCATGTGAATCCCTAATTTCGTATGATTTCACTATTAGGACTTCTGATTTCTTGCCTATTCTCTATTTAATTCATGCTAATTTCCTTTTATTGATGTTATTCCTATTCGAATCCCTGATTCTCTGCAATTTTACTTTATTAGGGTTCCCGATTTATCTCTTTTGCTTATATTTTGTTCATTCTGTTCATGCATGGAAGTCTATAGTAATTAGTATTATTTTCTATTATTTGAATACCTGATTCCTTGTGATTGAAAACCTTTACTGATTTCCTATGGGGATCTTATTACTAATTTTCGACCTTTAATTTTTTTTTACCTTGTTACATGATTAACTTACTGTTAATTGATTCCTATTTCCTTAATTAGAATCTGACGAACCTAGCCTAATTACCTACTCTATACTTGCACTATTTGAATATTCCTTTAAGCTATATATGGTCTCTTTCCTTATTTGTTACTTACCATTTGAATAACTCCCTTAATTATGGGAGTACTTGGGCTGATTTCACTCTGATTGATACCAAGTTCCATAATTATTGATTGATTCTAATTTTTACCTTACTTTTCACCCAACTTTCAAAACTATATATATGCATACTCTTCTCTCATTAAAACACACGAACAGACAGTTCAAGCTCTCCCTCTCACACACAAACATACTCTGTTCTAAACTTTTCTTTCTCTCTTGTTGTTTGCTTGCTACTCAGTCGGCTAAAACCCAAGACTGAGTAACTCTATTACTCTACTTGCTCTACTGTGCCACTATTCTATTTGCGTTACTGCTCTATTAGTCTATATTGTTCTATACATTGCTGCTCTCCTTCTCTGCACACTACTGCTCCTTTACTCTGCACTTACTGCATCATCTAACTGGTATGTTCTCAATTTAATTTTAAGGTTTCCAAAACAACATGCTTCAGTCTGTATTACAGTTCCTTTTATTCCTATTATGTGTTTACTTATGGTTTTATTGCTTACCCTCCAACTAGCATGCCTATTTATTAAACTATGTATATGGTTACTCTCTAGTTCAGCATGTCTATTACTTTCTATATGTCCCATTAAAACTTCTGCCCTATCCCCTGACCCCAGTACATGATAAGCATGTAGTTCTGAACATAGTGTGTACTCTAACACCCCTCAACCTGATGTTATTTGGATCCNACCTTGGGACCCTTGAACTCCCTCTGAACTTTGACACACAAGAACTGGCCTTTCCACACTGCGCTTACTCCATCTTGGCTATGAAATCTGGGTGTGAGCACTGCTCGGGATCCCTTGAGATCCTTAGGGAACTTTGATACACCTGGATCATGTGAAGGGTTGTGAACCAATGACATTTGAGGATCTGGAAACTTGGGCCTACTATGGAAGGCTCCTTATAGTTAACTTCTTCTTTTCCTTTTAATTATGTAATTCATATTCAGAGGTTTGTAATAATTTGTAAAAATGATTCTGGGGTTGGATAGTGGAAATGGGTGGGGATATGCATGCTATAGTGTAAGTATGGGTAGATATCATGTTTTTCTAGGTTTATTTTTTTATATGCGCACTAGTAACCATGTCTAGGAATCAAGTATGCCATGCATTTAGATACCATGTCACTTAGGTTTATACATTTGCTTTTCTTTCAGCATGTCATCACTCCTTGCCTTCACTTAGAAATCTTGTTCATAGGATCAGTAATAACAACAAAAACTGTTACCATTTGATTATGTCCATGCATTTTGAAAAATATATAGTCTAGATCATGCCTTATAACAAATGTGTTAACAAATATGCAATCATGCTATACACGTAGAGACCCTGTTCTAGGTAAACAACGATTAAAATCTGTCACCTGTGTTATTCCTGAAGTTGTGCATAATGTTGTGATCTTGTATTCATTTAGAAAAATCATGTTTAAGTTATCATGCTGCATTAGAAATCATGCCTTAGGATCATACTTACTCAAATCATACCTAGTTTAAATATACATATCTAAACAGTCCCTATTCTAATAAGCTGGAAATTGGTCTTTGGTAAACACTTAGAATCACATGCTATTAGGGTTGGTAATCTGAAACCCTTTTAACAAAGTTGTACAACTGCTGCATGTTATTTTACACCTAGGCAAGCCTTAGGAAATCAGTTACAAGGAATAAAACCAGAACTGTCCTTTGTGATTAGTGTTCAACTGTCAGCATGCTAAAATCAGTAGGTAAGCCTGACTAGGACTCTCTCTCTGAGTTATGGAAAATCTGATCCTGCTATTGTCATTTAGATATCATGCTTAGGAACTGAAATTGGACCCAAATTTGTGTATGAGGCATGTTGTGTATGTGCAATATATGTGGAGGTATACTTGAGCCCTTAATTTCTTTCCATATTCTTCCCTTATGTGCAGTCTTACCTGTTTTGTTATCTGTCGCCCCAGAATTTTGACCTTTAAACCTTGAGGGTCTGCCTAGCACCTCCCTTTAGGATAAGAGTTCTAATTTCCTCCGGGACTAATAGGAAGGGACGGGTAACAGCATACAATAGAGTTCGTGACCAACACGCGCTTTAATTACCTTTACGGGGTAGGAAAAGGTAGAATATGGATATGATGACCGGTGCACTAATACCACGTGTAGCCCCTCTTCGAGGAGTGTCATACCGGGTATTGCATTGATATGATCCATATTATAAACAAACCTAGGAAACCCTTTATTCCCATAAACATGCTTAGATTATAATTCTTTTCAAAATATAGCTTTAACTTTAACTGTTTCTAAAGCTATGTGTACTTAGACTAAATCCCCTACTATTTGAGCCATATTTGTTATTTGCTAATTGTACAAAATTCACAAAAGCTGTTTGACCGGGAACCACACTTGTGGATCCTGAGGGGGTGCCTAACACCTTCCCCTTAGGATAATTTCAAGCCCTTACTCTGTCTCTGGTTGACAACCTAGTTATAGATAAAGCCCTTAGGTGCACTAACGTACCTCAAACCCGTTAGGTGGCGACTCTCCTCTCTTCACTCTTCCTTAAAGGAGTTTTTCAAAAATGTGAAAAACCCTGACCGATCCGAAAGGAGAGGAAAAAGGGGGCGCGACCTCCTCCCCCCCCCCCCCCCCCCCC
>ML386201.1:184484-234995 GCA_005239525.1 Nicotiana knightiana
AATCATTAGGAATAGACATTTGATAAGGATTTCAATGTTAGTCTAATATTTATTTATCTCCTTTATCTAATTATTTTATATATTTGGATACACATTTTGTTCATGATATTTAACAATATATTTAATATTAAAACTTTTAAATCAACTGAAACCTTAGTTATTAATAGTACCTCTTTATTTGAATTATGTAGAAAATTCTTATATTTATAATTTTAAGTCAAATAAGATTTTACTTTAAATAATTATTTGCTTATTTGACGTTTGTACCATAATTATAATATTTTTCATGTTAATTTTTTAATATTTAAAATTTTAAAATCAACTAAAATTTGTTAAATGTGTATATAATATTTGAAGCTACACTGAATACTTATTTTGACTTGCAACCATCATCTATTATAAATATGTAATATTTACTCAATAATTATAAAACGACACACAATCAATAATTATTTTTCTATTAAATATGCAAACTTGAAACAATAACGATCAAATAATAGAAGATAAAATATATTCTAAATGAATTATTGTTAATTAATAAAAAAAATTACAAATATTCTAACAAATGACATCTCCCTATATGTTATCTATATTAGTTTATTATTGTAAATTGTTGACTCAATATTAGTCATTTTTAAAGCTTATCTTTCCACTTATTAATTTATTTAATAGGAGCTACAGACCAACCTCATCTGATAAAAGTAATTCTTTTACATGTTTGTCCGATACTAAGGCATAAAAATAAAAAGGACTTTATATGGTTCGATTTGGGATAATCAACATACATAATTTTACAAATTTATACATTTTATTTTTGTTAAAACTCAAAGACATTGTTTAATAATATTTATGTGATCTTTTAAAAATTATTTACATTAGCATGGAAAACACGCACAAAACGCGTATCCTAAGACTAACTACATAAAATATATGTGACACATAAAACTTAAAATTGGGCCCTTAATATTTTGGGGGGCTAAGGCATAGGCTTCATTTGCCTTACCCTTAGGCCGCCCATACATTTCTCTTGCACACGGTGCTTTAACTTGGTGAAGTACACTAATAAACCTTAAAGGTCTTGAAATTTTGTCCCCGCTTATTTCATAAGCACTAATTTCAAGTTAACAAATACTGCCCAACGCTTGCCAATTAATAATACTTTTAATATTTTATCTTAAAATTCTGCACATGAAACAAGCAGGTGTCAAAAGTTAAAGACCATCCTAAAAAAAATCATATTCATGCGAGTTTTTGACTTTAACTTGGAGCTCTCGAAATAGAAAAAGTTTCAGTACTATCCTGCGTAAAGTTGGACTAGTATATTTGAAAAAATTTCAAATACCCAAATTACGCATACCGAATGATTAAACAGAACACATGTCATCTCTCTAATTTAATCTGTTTATGTTTACCGGTCATCTTTCAATTGCTTTTTAATTATCCTAAATCAAATTATCATTCCTTGATTATGATGGGAAGATTAAAGTAAGAGAATATATATAATGTGCCCTAACATTTGAAATCATGTGCCCTCATTTCACTTCATAATCGCACTGACAACTCACGTGCCAAATAGAGCCACTCCCGCACATAGAAGGCAAGTAAATAAGGGAGTACATCTATACTTAACAATATCAATAAAAACCTCTTAATCGATAAGAGTGCTTAACTACGTGTATGCTTGTGCAAGTATCCTAACGTAGTTCATACCAGCTAGTAAGCATAAGAAAAGGAACGGACAGTACGTAGAATATTTTCTAACAACTTTCACAAGATGACGCTCACACAGGAAAGTGTACCACTACACAAATATCAACAACAAGAATGCCCCCAGGCCATCACAACTCATCACAAATCAATCACTGACATAAGCCACCTTGTCTCGCCACATATGCAATAGTAAAGTAAATGCCTGCCTTGTCTCGCCACACGTGCGTAATAATGTTACCACCTTGTCTCTCCACATGCGCAACCCACATATATGTATCCCGCCTTGTCACGCAGCATGTGCAACTATCAATAGTAACAATAGCATGGCAGAAACCTCGTGCAACCCCATAATAACAACCGCACGACAGAAACCTCGTGTATCATAATAACAACAACCGCACGGAAGAAACCTTATACATCACCACAACAAGTACAACAACAACGATGACTATAATACAAATTATGGCAAGTAAATCAATTCAAGACCCTTCGATCACAAGAAATGGTAGAACTAGTTCACAAGGAATAACCATAATAAAGAATAGTAGACGTAATAAGAACAACCCAACATGGAAGAAATAATATGTAACAATGGTCCCACAATGTATGGTTCAACAATAAGAAACTAGCACGAGTCAAATAAATTCCAAATAAGAGCAAGTCAATTCAGGCATGGGATATTTAAGCTTCTTTTAAGTTTTGACAATTACAAAAGAGATACAACAAATTTAATAAAGATAAGTAGTTAGAGAAAAGGTAACGTGTCAATGGAAGAGATAATAGTTTCAAATAAGGCATATATGAATCAAGTAAACAATTACAGTGAATCATGAAGCAATTGATTCTAATTAAGCAGGTAAAGGTGAAACTAATAATTAAGGAACGTAATCATAACAAGAACAACTGCATATTCAATGAATACAAGGACCTAGGAACCCAAAGAGGCCAATTTCCACAAATAAGTCCGAGCACGTACTCCTCACCTCACGTACATGGACTACAATTAACATAGAGGACTCAAATCCTAAGGGGTAGCTCCCTACACAAGGTTAGACAAGATATTTACCTCAAAGAAGACAAACCGATACTCTAAAACGAACTTGTCAGGTGAATTGACCTCTAGGCGGCTCAAATCTAACCAAAATAACTTCAAAGCACAAATAAAACTCATAAGAAACTATTCCGGATCATAAAATCTTAATCTTTATCAAAATCTAAAAATTGACCCAAAACTTGACTCCGGCCCGCGTATCGCAACCCGACAAATTTCACAAAACCCGAACACCCATTCCGATATGAGTTCAACCATACTAAAATTATCAAATTCTGATACCAATTCGCCCCTAAAATCATGATTTTTCATTTTGAAAACCTTCTTAAAAAACTACCATTCTCCTCAACTCAAAACACAAATTAAATGATAAAAATAAAGATAAAATCATGGAATATATTAAAATCTAGGTGAAGAATACTTATCCAATCGATTTGGTTGAAAAAACAACAAAGAATCGCTCGAAATCGAACTCTACAAGTCAAAATGTGATAAAAATGACCTAACCCTCGATTTGAAAATCTTATATTTTGCCCAGGTCGTATGCATCGTGAATGCAGAGAAAGGCTCGCGTTTGCGAAGAAAGAAAATAAAGCTGTCCAGAAAAACCCTTCACGAACGCGAGTGAGGCGATGTGAACGCAAAAAAGAAGGAATGAGAACCTACGCGAACTCGGGAGGATGAATGCAAACGCGAAGAAGGAATGTGAGGCAGCCAGGAAGTGCTTCGCGAACGCGGTGACTGAAAGAAAACGTGAGGAAGGGAGGGGCAGGCTTACGCATCCGCGGGAATAGGCATGCAAACACGAAGAACAAAGGTTCCTACCTCCAAGATTACTCTTTGCGAACGCGAGAGAACTGTCGCGAACGCGAAAGTAAAAACCAGATTACAGGTTCAGCTGTTCAAAAATAGGAGGAATTGACCTGTAGCCTACCCGGAACACACACGAGGCCCCAGGACCCCGTCTAAACACACAAAAAAGTTCTATAACCTAACACGGACTCACTTGGGGTCTCAATCACATCAAACAATGCTGAGAATGCAAATCGCGCCATGAATCAAACTTATGAACTTCCAAATCTTCCAACTTCTGAAACTCGTGCCGAAACCTATCGAACCAACCTGGAATGACGTAAAATTTTGCAGGCAAGTCCCAAATGACATAATGCAGTTGTTCCAACTCTCGAAATCGCGTCTTGACCCCGATATCATCAAAGTCAACTATTGGTCAAACCTTTTCACCTTCCAAACTTCAACTTTTCTAACTTTCGCGGAAATGCTTCAAATCACCCTACAGACCTCCAAATCCAGACGCATGCCTAAGTCCAAAATCACCATACGAAGGTGTTGAAATCATCCAAAATCCATTCCGGAGCCATTTACACAAAAGTCAAATTCCGGTCAACTCTTACAACTTAAACTTCCCAAAACTTGAATCCTTCTCCCGATTTGACTCTGAATCATCCAGTAATTGAATTCAACCACACACGCAAGTCGATACACATAATATGAAGCTTCTCACAACCTTATGCCGTCGAGCGGAATTTAAATTTCAAAAACGACCGGCCGGGTTGTTCTTTCCCCCCCCCCTAAAATCAAACTTTCATCTTCGAACGTGCCAAGAATCACCTCGAAGTCTTCAAATCTCTGAATGCCCACCTCCAACATACACCCGCGGGTGATCCCACATCACCCCGATCCACATAAGCCTGCCAACACCATCCCAACTGTAATTTACTCTTTCTACCAACATCGATAAGCCTTATATCCAAAATTCTCACCTTCCATTTATTTCCAAAAGACACGATTCTAAATCCATACCCGATATCAGTCTCAACCAGCTGCAAAAACTCATGCCTACACCCACAAGGTACGATCACACAACATATAACACCACACATAGTCCCATAATAACACTTGTGATCACAATAGCTGCCCGTAATCAAAATCAACACCGACCATTCGCCTCATATCTGATAGGAACCCATTCCAAACCTCCGCAATACTGACAATGGTTGAGAAACACAAAGACCTCATAACTATACACCCGGATCAACAAGTCACAACTAACACCACCGGGCATACACCCTGCAAGCTAATACTCAGGAAGCACAAAACGAAAATGACTGAATATGTAAAGAGAAACACATAAGAGAAATATCAAACAAGCCCGACAGACACAATTCTCTATTAGTACCATACTACAAATCAATTTAAATATGAAAAAACAAAGTACATAACTCTCTGCCCCGGCACGCAGCCCGACTCAAACATATCAAATCACATGAAATCGCGAGGGTCTCACCCTCAACTCTAAATCACTGGTCGGACATACATCATACCAATTAAACTCTTCCACTAACTCAGTTCTGCTGATAAAATCACAACACTTACTGAACTCTCACCCCGGTAGAGTACCAATTCTCAAATCATAACAAAAAATACTCAGGAATCACATCAAAACCTACCATAATGAACAACAGGGACCCACTTCTAGTCTCACCACTCTCAATGATGAATAAAACAAATGATAGACACGGGCTACCACCCATAGAATCTTCCAACAGGGGAAAACACATAAACAAAGTGAAAATCATGAAACTCACCCATAAGTGGATCAACAAATAAGGGAACTTGTCCCGATAAGCATAACCCAAACGAAATACGAATGGTGCCCCTATGTGAAAATCAAACGTATACTTGTATGACATCATCTGGCGCAACGGTATCCAGCCTACTATATGAAACACATCAGTGGATCGGGCCTCCCCCTCTTAGGCATCCTCTACTCGCCTGAATACTCCGATATGACACACCGATTCGGAGTCTAGGACAATCTCTCACCATGTGGCTGGTATCTCCACACTCAAAGCAACCTCTTTGCTGATGTGGTTGTGGAAACTGTGCAGTACGAGTACTGTAAGACCCATGATTACCTGAAACACTATGTAAAGCTGGAAGTGCAAACTGAACTAGCTGACCCACAAAACCTCTACCATGACATACCGTGCCTCCAAAATAAGGACCAGTAGATCTCTCCGACCTACGAGGCCTCCTCGCCTCCTTGTCGTCTCTCTCCTGACCTCACCTGTCCTCTCTCTCCTGATCCTACATGCGCTCTACTCGGCAAGAGATTCACACCACCTGCTGGAACGGAATATCCGACTCTAACTCCCGAGCCATGCTGAACCGAATATCATGCCTGAGCCCCCAATAAATCTTCGGACACGCTCTCAAACTGTAACGACCACAGGAGGTGCATGCCTGGCCAAATCACTGAATCTCATGGCATACTCTGATACTGACATAATGCCCTGGCACAACTGCTCAAACTCGCGCGCCAAGCATCCCGAAGGGACTAAGGTACAAACTCTTTCAGGAACATCTCTTAAAATTGAACCCCTGTGAGTGAAGCTGACTCGGGTGGGCTACCCAACTCATATGCCCGCCGCCACTGATAAGCCGCTCCCCTGAGCTGAAACATTACAAAAGCAGCCCCGCTCGCCTCCACAATACCCATAGTACGAAGAATGCAGTGACACTCCTCCAGGAAACCCTGTGCATCATTTGTCGCCAATCCACTGAAGGTAGGAGGGTGGTACTTCTTTTACCTCTCAAGTCTAAGATGTTCTTCCTCAGATGTTGCTTCCCTAACCACAGGCTGAACTGGGACCACAGGTTGTGTCGTTGTAACACCTGGAACCTGACCAACATGATCTCGCTGCTCTAGAGTGTGGAAGGGGGAGTCTGAGATCCTCCCCGGTCTGTGAAGTAGCTGGTGCAACCAGAATCAACTCCGCCTGAGCCAAAGTACCAAACATGCTCAGGAACTGTGCTAAGGTCTCCTGAAGTCCGGGGATAACAGCAGGCGCCTCCGGTACCTGCCCCCAACTGGAACTACTGGCGGCTCCTCATCTGCTGCTCTGATGGGTGCCCTAGTTGAGGTATGTGCTCCTCGTCATCCTCTACCTCTACCCCTAGCGACATCTTCTCTGGGGGTAACGTCATCAAGAACTACAGCTCGTGTCCTCACCATGTGTGAGAGAATGAAATTATAAAAGTTCAAACTTCGAGATCAATGAAATTTCACGATAGGAATGAAGGAAGTGAAACTGTCCTAATAGTTCCGTAGCCTCTCGAAGATAAGTACAAACGTCTCCGTACCAATCTGCAAGACTCTACTAACCTCGCTTATGACTCGTAGCACCTATGAACCTAGACCTCTGATACTAACTTGTCACAACCCAATTTCCCTCAGTTGGGTATCGTGATGGCACCTAGTCTTAAGGACTAGGTAAGCATAAGATTTACTAAATAAAAACAATAATAAATAACATCTAATAATTTCTGAAATGAAATTCTCTATACAATTTATAATTTTTCAAAATCGGTAGTACAAGTCATAAGCTCTACAGAGTTTGCTAAACTTTTCTAAATACAACTGTTTGAAATAACGTAAACAGTATAAATACAAATCAAAAGGTGACTTCGGAGCCTGCGAATGCAGCAACATGTTTACCTTGAGTCTCCATAACAACAATCTGCACAACTAGCTAAAGATTAACTGACTCCGCAAATACCTAGATCTGCACAAAAATGTACAGAAGTGTAGTATGAGTACACCACAGCTGTACCCAGCATGTATCAAGACTAACTTCAGTGGAGTAGTGACGAGGAATAGTCAAGACACCTACTGACCTAAATAACCTGAACAAGTGTAAGTATAGGAACAACAGAGTATGATATCTACATAAAGACTATGCGGAATGACAATTAATATGGTAATTGCAGTAAGAAAAGAAAATAACAACTATCAGCAGAAATACCATAATAATGACAAAAAAATATGAACGACAGCACAACCTAAATCCAGTAATTATGGAAAAGAAAGGACAAGAAATAACTAAACGAACGACCGCTTTCACATAAGGTTTTAGTCAATAACCTCCACGAGGTACCAAACTTCAGACTATTCACACTCTCGGGTCCCAATTTCTGAACCCTAACATTTGGAATCATGTGCCCTCATTTCATCCCATAACCGCACTGACGACTCACATGTCAAATAGAGCCACTCTCACACATAGAAGGAAATTAAATAAGGGAGTACATCTATACTCAACAATATCAAGAAAAACCTCTTAACCGATAAGACTGCTTAACTGTGTGTATGCTTGTGCAAGTGTCCTAACGTAGTTCATATCAGCTAGTAAGCATAAGAAAAGGAACGGACAACACGTAGAATGTTTTCTCATAACTTTCACAAGATAAATCTCACATAGGAAAGTGTACCACTACACAAATATCAACAACAAGAATACCACCAGGCCATCACAACTCATCACAAATCAATCCCTGACATAGTCCTCCTTGTCTCGCCACATGTACAATAGTAAAGTAAAAGCCCACCTTGTCTCGCCACAGGTGCGTAATAATGTTCCCACCTTGTCTCGCCACATGCGCAACCACTTATATGTATCCTAGCTTGTCATACCGCATGTGCAAATATCAATAGTAACAACAACACGGCAGAAACCACGTGCAACCCCGTAATAACAACCGCACGGCAGAAACCTCGTGCATCACAATAACAATAATCGCACGGCAGAAACCTCGTGCATCACCACTACAAGTACAACAACAATAATGACAATAATACAAAGTACGGAAGTAAATCAACTCAAGACCCTTCGATCAGAAGAAATGGTAGAACTAATTCACAAGGAATAACCATAATAAAGAATACTAGCGTAATAAGAACAATTAAACATGGAAGAAATAATATGTAACAATGGTCCCGCAATGTACGGTTCAACAACAAGAAACTAACACGAGTCAAATAAATTCCAAATAAGAGAAAGTCAACTCAGGCATGGGATATCTAAGCTTCTTTTAAGTTTTGACAATTACAAAAGAGATACAATAAATTTAATAAAAATAAGTAAGGGAAAATGTAACATGGCAATGGAAGATATAACAACTTCATATAAGGCACATATGAATCAAGTAAACAATTAGATTGGATCATGAAGCAATTGGTTCTAATTAAGCAGGTACAGGTGAAACTAGTAAATAAGGAACGTAATTATATCAAGAAAAACTGCATATTCAGTGAATACAATGACCTAGGAACCCAAAGAGGCCAATTTCCACAAATAAGTCCGATCACGTACTTGTCACCTTGCGTACATGGACTACAATTAACATAGAGGAATCAAATCCTAAGGGGTAGTTCCCTCACACAAGTTTAGGCAAGATACTTACCTAAAAGAAGACAAACTGATACAATAAAATGAACTTCTTAGGTTAAATGACCTCCGAACGGCTCAAAACTAACCAAAATAACTTAAAAGCACAAATATAACTCATAAAAAACTATTCCGGATCATAAAGTCTCAATCTTTATCAAAATCTAAAAATCGACCCCGGGCATGCACCTCGGAACCCGAAAAATTTCACAAAACCCAAACATCCATTCCAATACGAGTTTAACCATACTAAAATTATCAAATTCCGATACCAATTCGTCTCTAAAATCATGATTTTTCATTTTGAGAACCTTCTTCAAAAACCTCCATTCTCCTCAACCCAAAACACAAATTAAATGATAAAAATAAAGATAAAATCATGAAATATATTAAATTCTAGGTGAAGAACACTTACCCAATCGATTTTCATGAAAAAACCCACAAAGAATCGCTGAAAATCGAGCTCTACAAGTCAAAATGTGATAAAAATGGCCTAATCCTCGATTTGGAAATTTTATATTCTGCCCAGGTCTGTATGCATCACGAACGTGGAGAAAGGCTCGCGTTCGCAAAGAAGGAAAATAAGTCTGTCCATAAAAACCCTTCACGAACGCGAGTGAGGCAACGCGAACGCAAAGAAGATGGAATGAGAACCTACTCGAACACGGGAGGATGAATGCGAACGCGAAGAAGGTATGTGAGGCTGCCAGGAAATGCTTCACGAACGCGGTGACTGCGTGAACGCGATGAAGGGAGGGGCACGCTTACGCATCCACGGGACGAGGCATGCAAACACGAAGAACTAAGGTTCCTTCCTCCAAGATTACTCTTTGCAAACGCGAAAGAGAAAACTAGATTACAGGTTCAAAATTTCAAAAATAGGAGGAATTGACCTGTAGCCCACCCGAAACACACCAGAGTCCCCTGAGACCCCATCTAAAAACACAAACAAGTTTTATAACCTAACACGGACTCGCTCGGGGTCTCAAATCACATCAAGAAATGCCGAGATCGCAAATCGCACCATGAATCGAACTTATGAACTTCCAAATCTTTCAACTTCTGAAACTCGTGCCAAAACCTATCTGACCAACCATGAATGACGTCAAATTTTGCAGGCAAGTCCCAATTGATATAACAGAGCTGTTTTAACTCTCGGAATCGCGTTCCGACCCCGATATCACCAAAGCCAACTATTGGTCAATCCTTTCCACCTTCCAAACTTTAACTTTTTCAACTATCGCCGAAATGCTTCAAATCACCCTACGGACTTCCAAATCCAAATCCGGACGCACGCCTAAGTCCAAAATCACCATACGAACTGTTGAAATAATCCAAAATCCATTCCGGATCCGTTTACATAAAAGTCAAATTCCGGTCAACTCTTACCTTAAACTTCCCAAAACTTGAATCATTCTCCCGATTTGACTCCGAATCATCCGGTAACTGAATTCAATCACATGCGCAAGTCGATACGCATAATATGAAGCTTCTCACGACCTTATGCCACCGAACGAAACTTAAATTTCCAAAACGACCGGCCGCATTGTTACACTTTACTATTAGGGCTAAAGCTAGCAGTACAATGGAACATATTACCAATTGAGATAAACGTTGATGCTGCTGAGGTAATTACACTATTAGAAAAAGAAAACCCCATATATGCTAATAATATCTCTGATTTCAGTCATATCATCCACAGGCTGCATGATCCACCACTCACTCATGCGTACAGAGAGCAGAATTTTATAGCAGATAAACTAGCTAAAGAAGGCAGAAACCTGGACTACGCCATGGAGACTGCTGTTTTTGATCAACCACCACCTGTTGTAACAGCCCAGCTTCGCGCAGATCTTTTTGTAAACTCTTTCTCCTTGCCTGTAACTCCAACCACAGAAGATGCATTTCAACATGCAACAACTGCTAATATGCAAACACAGCCTTGTCGGACGCAGCGGGAATCTGGGCCTTCCGTTCATCATGTACCGTCATTTTGTAATTCCCCTACCAGGGAACAAATCACATTACAAACTATGATAGTAATACTTGTAATAGTTGTAATCTGATGATACCATAGCACCAGCACCTCTGTACGCATGCTTTACTTTAGTTAAATACAAAATTATCTTTCCTACCAAAAAAAAGGGTTGTAGTATCATTTTTAGTTGGGACTTCGGGAACCGTAGTCTCTTTCCTTTTCTTTCTGTGAACTAAATACTATTGTTAGTAGTTTAATTGTTCATAAATTTGACTACGTATTTCTCATTATGCCGTTTATCCTTTTATGAGATCAACTATAATCCTTATATTACAATCTTCTTTTATGTTGTCGTTTATACATGTTTGAGATATAATTAATGAGGATATATGTTTCTTTTTCTTTTTCGATTATTAGCCGCTCAACTGAAATTTCATTTATGCATGTGTTTACCCGTAAAACGGTACAGTTGAATTTATAATGTAATTTATAGACAAACGAATTGACTTGATCCATAAATGATAAAGAAGTAGGAACAAAATAACATTAACGACTCACATTAATGGAGATAACAAGTCTGATTCTGAATACGGTCTTTTCGAGAGCAAAGGTAAAAGCAATGATAAAACTATTTGGATCGAGCATAAAATAGTAGATTATATCTTTTGTGTGTAGAATATTTTTCATCCCTTATAAATGGTTGCTAATCTTGCTATTTATAGCCCTACTTAGGTGACAAGATCCTAAAATCAAGCTCCTCTTGAATGAGAATAAAAATGTCATTGATGGGTTCATAACAACTGGCTTTAAATGCAGATATTCTTTGTAACGGCTGCTCATTAAATGCTACCCGATATCAAACCTTTGAATCTTTATTATCGGCTATGTTCCCTTCGGGATCCATCCCGTACAGGTTACAGCCTCGTACCCGGTGCCAGTTATTTGCTGACTCATCTTTTGCCTGTCCTCGGTTCCACATGTCATCTTGCCATTTGACCACTTGTTATCAACAAATTTCACCACTTACAGATAGTCCCCCTACTTCTTGGTGACACAACTCGGTGTTACCGGGAAGTAGATGAGAATTCTTTTCTTGGCGGGAAAGTTCATGGACAGTCTCTAACCCTTGAAGGGATGCACGTCTCCTCACATTTAATACTCTGAACACGTGTTGTCCGGTAATTCAACAAGTAATTTCGTCGGTTTTTGAGGTAATCATGACTGTGATTTTTGTCGTCTATAACTTCTCTACTTCCCATCATTTTTACTTCTTCACTTTTACTACTATCACTAATTTTCTCCCTTTCTAAGTTTCCTTAGAACATTAAACTTTCTCAGCAAGAATCTCTTCCCTGATCTTTTACCACCATGTCTTCTTACACTACTAACTTTGGAAACAATGGTCTTCTATTCGCTGGAGGCCCAATGGAAAACAAATCCAAAGAGGTTGACATTGAATCTGAACCTCTAACCCTAAACACCATCATACAACTCCGTCTTAGTACTACACCCAATCTCCAAGAGCAAAACGCACCTGTAAATTCGCAAAGCAGCAGGTTTTGGCCAGTTCGTATGTACCCCTCTATCATGACACAAAATCCCAAATCATCATGATGGTGCCTAACACAACAGCTATGCAATCTGAAACATAACAATAAAGAACCAGAACAATGGAATTTCTAGAAAATAGCATAAGTCTGAAATCTCAATATAGAGAAATACTGCTAATACAAGGTAAATCCCTTAGAAACTAGTAAATACAGAGTCATGAGCTCTACAACGAAATACAAGTCTGAAAATAAATAATATTATTGTTTGAACCAAAACAACAGTGCATAAGAAAAGACAAGTCAAAACTACGACCAAGAATGCAGATTTACCTTGTCTCTCGAAGCTCAGTCCAACAAGCAAATCTACTGCTGATAACTGGTCCTCGCACCTGAATCTGCACAATTAAGTGGAGAGTGTAACATGAGTACAATCATCCCAATGTACTCAATAAGTATAGTAACTAACATCAGCGAGGTAAAAGAAGCAAGAATTATAAATGATACCTACTATAACCTGTACAGGTTCATAAATCCAACAAGTACCGAACAATAATGTGATCAAGTACAAGGTACTGAAAAGACTATCTCTATGTGTATGTATACAATTACTCCAATCTCTGTCCAATCATAGGTACAACATATAAGATGATATGCAGATAAATCAGATAGTAAACGATGGAAGTTGCGTGTAAAGATGAAATGCAATTCCAAACAACACTGGCCAGACTTTCCTCAACCTTTCCACATCTGTACCAAACCACTGATCTGATTTCCTCAATAACCACGTGTACACCATTAAGAGAGAAACATGAGAGGGTGACCCTAGGGGTATAGATCCATATCCACACTGTGCACGGACAATACACGTGCTTCATGGACAACTCACGTGCTACATGGATAGCTCACGTGCTAATAATATCAATAAATGGATCTGCACGGACAACTCATGTGGTGCACAGACAACCCACATGCCAATAGTATCAAGTGCACGGACAACTCACGTGCCAATAATCACAATCCGCTCGGCGTGGTCATAGACTACCAGTCCAGCTCATAACACAGAGAAAGCAAATATGCGGGAATATATGTACATGATCAATGATTATCAAGTTACATAGTCCTGGACTGGTATAACTAACATGCTATAGTGTAGACATGTGCAATGTGTGCTATCACAACTAGAACAAATAATTTTCATCAAGAAATAGCTTTATCAGGTTCAATCAGAAGAATAACCTCAATGAAATCTCAACTATGGTACAAATAGCTCACAGAGGGGTACAAATATGAGAAACATCTCAACTTGAAGCATAGCAATCATTTCAGGGCGTGTGATAGCCTAAGCACCGATCATGGAAATAGTACCTCGGTGCACGCATATAGGCTCAACTCAACCCCGCACATAGGTGCCACTCATAGCACATAGATATCACAAATAATTCAAATAACTAATGCCTCAACCATGTTTAGATAAGATACTTACCTGAAGTAAGCCAATCACTCCGCTAACAAGCCCTTCCCGCATGCATCGACCTACGGACGACTCAAATCTAGCCAAAACATTGCAATACCATCAACCAAAGCCATAGGAAGTGATTCCAAAAGACAAAACTAAGATCTTTAACTCAAACCAAAAAGTCAACCCCGAGCCCACACCTCGGAACCCGACAAAATTCACAAATTCCGAATACCTATTCAATTTCAAGTCCAACCATACCAAAATCATCTAATTTCGACCACAAGAATCCTCCAATTTCACTCTCTAATTATATAGTCCAAAAATCTCCAAATTCTATCTAAAATTCATGAACATTAGGCGTAATAATCAATGGTTAATGAATATCTAATAGCAAAATCAAATATACATCACTTACGTCTTCAATTGGGATGAGAAATTCTCAAAACATCGCCTAAGACCAAGTCCCAAAATTCCAAAATGAGAGAAAAATCTCAAACCCTCATTTTTAAGAACCTGCCCAGTTATCCCGCTTCTGTGACCCAAAAATCCACTTTTGCGATCAAAATGTGAATGTGCGAAATCCACTAAATTCCCGACTCTTCGCTTCTGCGGTCGGGCTCCCGCATCTGCGATCCCCCTGCTTCCAGCTTCCTTCACATATGCACTCAAGTTGCCCCTTCCGTGGCCTCGCAGATGCGGTAATACCATCGCAGTTGCAATTGCATCAGGTGACAGAAAATTCTGGCCAACTCTTAAAGTGCAATCATGATCTGCCAACCATCCGAATCACACCCGAGGCCCCCCGGACTCCGATCAAACATACCAACAACTCCTAAAATACAATACGAACTCACTCGAATCCTCAAATCACATCAAATAATGCCGAAACCACAATGCGCACATCGATTCAAGCCTAATGAACAAATGAACTTCCAGCTTCTAAAACTAATTCTGAATCATATCAAGCCAACTCCGATTGACCTCAAATTTTGCACACAAGTCATAAATGACACAACAGACCTATTCCAACTCCCAGAACCAAAATCCAAATTCGACATCAACAAAGTCAACTGTTGGGGAACCGAAGGGGAGACCAAAGAGGATGAAGCCCCGACCGGCAGCGGAAAAACCTTCTTCCACTAGGGAGAATGAAGACCCTTTTCTCCCTTTGGGTTTTGGCAGCAAAGAATAATGTATAAATTTTTTCTTTATCTATTGTAATTATGCTAAAACGTTTTTAATAAGTTTTGCACTTAAATGAATAAAAGAAATTTTTTCTTAACTGTTGTGCAAAAATATCCTTTTTACGTTTGATTGATAAAGCTTCAGGAACATATTTGCATCCGATAGCTTTTGATTCCGGGCATAAGCACTTCCGCAACCTACCCTTTACTATGAGGGTTTCATTAGAGAGGTCCCTTATGTTTATGTTTATCTTGAAGATGACGTCTCTTGTTCATTACGACACCAACATTTGGAGTTTTTGTTAACTCTCAAATGAAAAAAATGAAATGACTTATCATTCAGACAAGAAACATGATAAAAACAAAAGGACTTTGATTTATTCCTTCTATCTTCAACATAAACATTCATCTGCTTAAGTAAATAAAGATGCCAATACATGTATCTAACTTGTACAACTTATTTTAGCGGAGCTGATAGTCTCCGATTTTGGTGGCACTCTTGGTGCCATAACATGTATTATTCTCTCCCCCCAAGTGTTCGAATTCTAAGTATGAGGATCCGAACATTAGAACTCTTGCATTCATCTAAGACCCTTCCCTTCATTTTATACTTTATACTGCCGCCTCATCAATGGAGACAACTTGTGAATGGTTCAATAATCTGTTTGAGTTTTGGGAGGCGAGATTTGTCGTCGAACCAAAGATTAATTTACCATCCACAAGTTGTTTTCCACACGTGCTCATGGTAGTCGATCCCATATATTGGGGGAACTCCTAGTGCCTTGAAATCGAAGGTCTTACCTTCACCGATGATCCTCCCTTCGTAGTATTATTTTGGTCACTGCCTCGTTAAAACCTTGCCAGAAAATCCAAATGGGAAAAAAACTAGACGAAGAGAAAAAGAGTGCAGTACATACTTTCAGTACCAGTAAGGATCTTTAGCAATAATACCTTTTGAGGTGAGTCACGTTCCATTTGCTCGACAGTTTGACTTCAACCTGATTTCGAGCTCATACTAGCCTTTATCGATTATAGCGAGATCCGGTAAGGTCCTTCCCATGTTGGTCCCAGCTTCCCAGCGTTGACTTCTTGAGTGCTTTGAGTAACTTTACTTAGAACCAGATCCGGTAAGGTCCTTCCCATGTAGGTTTGCCCTGCGATTGTAATAACTTTCCATTCTTTGATTTTATGCTATCATTCTCATATACGCCAGATCCCGGTGTTCTTCAAGCAAGTCTAGCCTCACCAACAATGCTTTATTGTTTGCTTCTTTATTTTCTAGGCAAGACCTCAAGGTCAGTTCTCCCACTTCCACTGGTATCAGAGCCTCCGAGTCGTATATGAGCGAAAAAGGGTTTCCCCCATGCTCGACTTCATCATGGTCCGATATGCCCATAAAACACCCGGTAGTTCATCCGGCCACTTTTCCTTAGCATCTTTTAGCTTCTTTTTAAGGTTTTGAATAATTACCTTGTTAGTTGACTCTGCGTAGGCCTATTAGCGCTCGGGTGGTATGGTGAAGAAGTAATTCGTTTGATCTTTAACCTTTCCAATAACTTTATGAATTTTGAACTTACGAAATGCGGCCAGTTAAAAGCAATCTCCTTTGGTATTCCAAATCGACAGATTATGTGATCCCATATGAAGTCAATCACTTCTTGTTCTTTGATCTTTTGGTAAGGACATGCTTTGATTTATTTAGTGAAATAGTCAATTAAAACTAAAATGAATCTTACCTTCCCATGGCCATGTGGCAAAGGGCCAACTATGTCCATCCCCCATTTCATAAATGGCCACAGGGACACCACTGAATGCAAAATCTATGTTGGTTGATGCACTAATTGTGCATGACTTTGACATTTGTCACACTTTTGTACAAATGACTTCACATCCTTTTCCATATGAGGACAATAATAGTCATCCCTGATTAACTTGAAAACTAACGAATCTACCCAGAGTGATTTCTGCAAACTCCTTAGTGGATTTTTCTCATCACGTAGTCCACCTCTGAGGCCCTTGGACACCGAGTAAGTAGTCCTTGGAATGATCTCCTATACAACTGTCCATCAACAAGACACCAGCGAGCTGTTATGGTTCCTAGTGCCCGGGACGCCTTTGGGTCTTCGGGTAATTTGTCATGTTTGAGATAATTAATGAGCTCGTTCCTCCAGTCCCAAATTAAGTTGTTTGAAGTTACTTCGCAATAACCGTCTACATCCAACACTGAATGCAACAATTGGACGGCTATATCGAAATCAGATCGTTTCATATTCGTGGATGACCTCAAATAAGCCATTGCATATGATTCTACATTTTCCTTCCTCGAAATGTGGGCGATTGACCATTCTTTGAACCGCATAAGTAATGCTTGAACTTTGTTCAAGTACTGTTGCATGTGCTCCTCCTTTGTGTCAAAAATTCATACACTTGTTTTATAACTAGATAGGAGTCGCATTTTATCTCGATGACCTCGGAACTTAGTCCCCGAGCTAGTTCAAGTCTTGCAATCAAATCCCCATACTCGACTTAATTGTTAGTTAACGGTAGAATTCTAATGGACTGTCTTAGGGTCTCCCCCGAAGGGCTGACTAGAATTACTCGGAGGCCGAACCCCTTTGTGTTGGAGGATCTATCCATAAACAAGGTCCAAACTCCCGATGTCGTTCCCGGAACCAGCACTACTTCCTTAGCTGCCAAAGGCATTAATCGCGGACTAAAATCGGCCATGAAATTGGCCAAAACTTGTGACTTAATTGTAGTCCTCAGTTTATATTCAATGTCAAACTCGCTAACTTCGACTGCCCATTTAGCCAAACGACTTGACAACTCAGGCTTATAAAGGACACTCCTTAAGGAAAATGTTGTCACAATAACTATTCGGTGACACTAAAAGTAAGCGTAAGCTTTTGAGAGGTAACTACGAGAGCTAAATCTAGCTTTTCAAGGTGCGGATAACGAGTCTCCGCTCCTGATAATACTATACTAACGTAATAAATAGGTAAGTTTGTACCTTCTTCTTCTTAGACCAAAACAACACTTACCACTAATTCTGATACCGCTAAATAAATTAGCAGTTATTCACCTTCCCTAGTTTTGACAACAACGGAGGGCGGGATAGGTACCTTTTTAGTCCTTCAATGTCTTCTGGCATTCTAGAGTCCATATGGAGTCGTTCTTCCTTAGTGAGAAAAAGTGGTGGCATTTTTTCCGAGGACCTTGAGATGAATCTGCTGAGAGTTGCCAACCTACCGGTCAGCCTTTATACTTCCTTCACACTTTTTGATTGATCCGGGATGACCTCGATGGCTTTGATTTTGTCGGGGTTTACCTCGATCCTTCTCTGCGAGACCAGAAAACCCAAAAATTTTCCGGAGTCAACCCCGAAGGCACACTTTTCCGGGTTGAGCTTTATGTTGTACTTCCTCAGAATGTCGAATTTCTCTTGGAGATTTCTCATATGATCTCATGTACTTAAAGACTTAAACTGTATGTCATCAATGTATACCTTTATAATTTTACCTATATGTTTTTCGAACATCTTATTAACAAGCCTTTGATACGTGGCTCTGTCGTTTTAGAGCCTAAAAGGCATCACATTGTAGCAATATGTGCCTAAGTTTATGATGAAAGAAGTTTTTTCTTGATCTTCCGTGTTCATCTTAATCTGATTATATGCGGAATAAGTGTATAGGAAACTTATTAGCTCGTGCCCCACCATAGCATCAATCATTTGATCAATGTTAGGCAACAAGAATGAGTCTTTGGGGCATGCCTTATTTAAATCTTTATAGTCCACACATCTTAAATTTGTTATTCTTTTTAGGTAATAAATACATTAGCTAACTATTTCGATTATTTTACCACTCGAATCGAACCGATGTTAAGTTGTTAGGTTACCTCTTCCTTAACAAACCAGTTCCTAACCTCTGCTATCAGACGTTTCTTTTGCTTACTGGTGAAAAGTTTTGATCCAGACTTAGGTTGTGGACCGCTACCTCCAATGGAATATCTATCATATCCGAGTGCGACCACGCAAAGTAATCAACGTTATCTTTAAGAAAAATTATAAATTCTAACCTAATCTCAGGATTTAAACCCGTTTCCAAGTGAAATTTTCTTTCCAAAAATTCCTCAAACGGGGCCACTTGCTCGAGCTCTTCCGCGGGTGATTTGATCACGTATGTCTCCTCCGGTACCTAAAAAGACCTTGGTACCTAATATATATTTGACTCCTCCTCCTTTTGGTCATCTTCGGTTGGGATGGGAGAAGGCATCGGTTCCCGTGATTGTTATTTGTTGGATTCTCTATCTTTTCAGCTCGAAATGGTTACAACGTTCATCTTCCTTGATGCCGATTGATATTTCTTATCTGTTTGATCCCTTTCGGTTTCGGAAATTTCAACAATTGGTGATAGGTCGAGGGCACAACGTTCATATTGTGTATCCACGGCCTTTCGAGGATCACATTATAGCTCATGTCGCCATCTACCACTTAAAACAAAGTGGTCCTAGTTACTCCTTCAGCATGCGTGGGTTGCAAAATTTCTCCTCGGGTTGTGACACTAGTTAGGTTGAAGTCGGCTAGAATTTTTGTAACCTGAATGATGTTCCCAGTAAACTTCTCTTGTTCCAAGACCCTATATTGTATGATATTGGTTGAACTCCCTAGATCGACCAAACACACTTAGTTTTGAAATCTAAGACATTAAGAGAAATTACCAGCACATCATTGTGCGGTAGGAAAAGTACATCAGCGTCTTCTTCCTTGAAGGCGATGTTGTCTTCCGAGACTTCCCGAATCCTCTTGCCATGAGTCACTATTATTTTAGTCTTTTTTGATACCGAAAATGTCACCCTATTGACTTTGTTGCCTCCGAAAATAATATTGATTGTCATATGTTATGACTCGGTGCTAGCTTTGACGGCTCCGGATGTCCCCGCTTTTTCCATAATAGTTTTTGGCGCGGTCACTTAAGAACTCTCTAAGATGGCCATTCTTCAGCAACCTCACCACCTCCTCGCAAAGATGTCGGCAATCCCTTATTCTACGACTGTGAGTCCCATGGAATTCACACCACAAATTAGGATCCCTTTGGCTGGGGTTCGATCAGATTGGTTTCAAAAATCATGCTTCATTGATATTCCTCATCGCTGACACCAATTCTACCACACTGATGTTAAAGTTGTAATCAGATAGCTTGGGATATACGGGATCTCGGGATCCTGGCACCTCCTTCTATTGCAACGATATGTTATTGCAACCACGGTCCGTCTTTCTGTCGGGAGAAAACCTATCTGATGACTGAAAATCCTTTATTACTATGCCCATGGGTCCTCTCGTACTGTAGAAAACAACCCTTGGAGGACCTCTGATCTGCATCAAAGTCACTTTTAAACTTATCCTGATTCTTATCACGACCCCATCCCCTGAATGACACCAAAGAACCAAGTTGATCGTCCTTTATCCTTATCTTCGACTTGTAGCGATTGTGGATATCTTCCCATGTGGTTTCTTGGAACTCGAGCAAGCTCTCCTTCTATTTTCGGGAGCACAGGAACTTAGTGAATTTAGACCCTTCATGAATGCCTCCACTGCCCACTCATCTGGAACCGCTAGTAGAAACATTCTTTCCTTCTAGAACTGGATTACGAATTCCCGTAGCAGCTCGGATTCTCCTTGCGAAATCCTGAATATATATGCCTTTCCGGCCTGGACCTTTCTTCCTCCAGCATGGGCTTTGTTGAATGAATATGCAAGTATTTCAAAAAAATTGATTGAATGTTCTGGTAAGAGGGAATACCATGTTAGGGCCCCCTTCATGAGGGTTTCACATAACTTTTTCAACAAAACCGACTCGATCTCGTGCTGTGCCAAGTCATTTCCTTTCACTTCCGTGGTGTAGGTCGTGATGTACTCCTGTGGATCCGACATCCCATCATACTTTGGTATATTTGGCATTTTGAATATATTGAGGATCAACTCTGGTACGCACTCGGTTTAAACGACAACTGTGTATACATTTTGAGTCTGGAACCTTTAACACTGTGCGCCGGAATCTAATCCATTTGTGCGTGAAACTTATTTGCATTCTGGTCCATACATTCATTCATTCCTCTCATGAATCTCATGAGCTCGGTTTTGAAAGGATCATTCAGGTTGTTATTCCTAGAACCGCTTCCTGTCCCCCCGACTTCATCGACATTGACTTCATCCCTTGGAGTATTGTTATCAGTTCTTTGAGCTGTCTGATTTTTGAGAACGCTGGGAGGAACCGGAGTTCTTCCGTGGCCGTTATTGGAAGAACCTGACAAAGCTTGTTTTAGTTCCGTCATCACCCGATCTTGCCTTGAGAGGTGATCCATGATTACTCTTTGCTGTTCTCTTAGGAGTTTGACCATTTCAACAGTGTTTTCATTCCCGCATCATCAGGAGTTAGGCCTCTTACATGCCGTGGTACTAACCTTCACAAACCAGGGTTGTTTCATCCCCTTCGTTGCATGTCTCGCTGATTGAGTCATCTTGCTGGGATGCCTCTTCCCGTTCATCATGTGCTCCAACGTTGTAAGGCTTGTTGACATCGTTAGAAGTCATATTCAATTTTCACTAAGGAAAGAGTCAAAACTTTGTTAATAACAAATGAATGGACCAAAGAAATTATGCAACTGTCTATGCCCTACGGTGGGCGCCAACCGTAAAATGGCACAATTGAATATATAGTGTGGTTTGTAGACAAACGAATTGACTTGATCCAAAAATGATAAAAAAATAAGAACAATTATAAGATTAACGGCTGCAATTAAGGGAGAAAACAAGCCTGATTCTGAACTCGGTCTTTCCGAGAGAAATAGTAAAAGCAATGATAAAACTATTTATATCGAGCATAAAATAGTAGCATATATCTTTTGTTTGCAGAATGTTTTTCATCCATTACAATTGTTGCTAATCTTGCTATTTATAGCCCCTACTTAGGAGGGACAAGATCCTCAAATCAAACTATTCTTGAATGAGTATAAAAATGTCATTGGCGAGTGCATAACAACTGACTTTGAATGCAGATATTATCTTTAACGGTTGCTCTTTAAAAGCTACTCGATGTCAAATCTTTAAATCTTTATTATCGATTATAGTATCCGGTCCCAATTATTTGCTGACTCATCTTTTACCTGTCTTCGATTTCACGTGTCATCTTATTAATTAACTACTTGTTATCAGTCAATTTCACCTCATACAGTATGCATGTCCACCAAGTTACCAACCGAACATAGAAAAACGCTATCGATCAACTAATTGAGAAAGAAAAAAAGAAGGTAAATTAATTTGGATTACTATCATAAGTATTAAAGATTGGATTGAAAGAAAGATACTTCAACTGTTCTCCAATGTTCGTCAGATCTGGTCAGTCAAAACTAGCCAAAGGCATGAAGGATAGATTAACTCATAATTCTATTAAAAGATCTCCCCCATCTCAATTTATGTGATGGTTAAACGGGAGCACATAGTTTAAAAAGAGTAAAGATTTTTATACTTATAGTCCAAAGTAAATCATATATATTTCTGTTGTTATAAATCATCCCATTAACAGCTTGTTTGGATGATTGTTACTCATTGCATTGTATCGTATTGTTACTTTAAATACGATATTTATTTTGATTGTTACTTAAATTTTATTGTATCGTATTGTTAAATCCGTCGTTATATAACGACGAAATGTGCCACTTTATGTAATGACCGATTTGGTGTGGACACGTCGTTACCTTATCTTTTTCTCTCAATCTCACACTTTATTATTATTATAAATAGTTTTATTTTATTATTTACCATACCTTTTTAATAGTAATTTTACCCTGTATCATAATTATTCTTTATAATATTACAAGTTTATTCTTCATATTGTTGGTGCATGATATAATGAAACGATGACAAATGACACAATCTATCCAAACATTATTTTTATCAAACGATACAGTACAATACAATACAGTACGATACGATACATTATGAAACGATGCGTAACAACCATCCAAACAAACTGTAAGGGTAGCATTATCATTTTAAATTTAAGTTATTACTAAATTTAAAAAGGTATCAGTCCTTTTAAAATTGACTGAAAAAAAGGAGTGTCACATAATTGGAATCGAAAAAGTATTAGTTCATGTATATTAAGAACAAACTAGTTGTTATGTTATATTCAATTCAATTAAATACAACTATATTTAGAACAATCTAGTTGTTATGTTACGTTAAAACCAATTAAATTATACTTTCTTTGTTCACTTTCACATGTCCACTATGAATTTTGCATACCTTTTAAGAAATTACAAATGAGGTGCATCATTTACCATAAATACACATATTAATTGATGCATATATATAATGTATTTGAGAAAATGATTTAAAATGAGTAATTAATATTATGGGTATAACAGAAAAAATAAATTATTATTTTTTGATACGTTAAAAGTGACAAAAGTTAAAATATTGAATAAGTAAAAGTGAATGGAGGGTGTATTCAATAACACTTTACATGCATGCGAGCAGGGCAGCGCATGTGAACTGATTATACAAAATTATATTTAAGCTTTATTCCGTTCTTAAAGCTGAAAGATTCGTAACAAGAGGAAGGAAGAAGGAACTTTTACATATAAAGAGTTGCTCTTACAATCGGCCCTTTAATGCTTCAAAAAAGGTAAAAATTATGCGGGACACCTTATTTGATCGTCCCTATTTAATCTATATTTGTTTTAAAATTTTTTTTAACTTGTATCCACTTTTTAAATAACTTCAGCTCCCTTTCCCTCGCTGAGCTGAAGTTCACCAGTTAAGCTGAAGTTCGCCAGTTATAAAGACAACTTCAGCATACGGGGCTGAAGTTCTCCAGTTATAAAAACAAAAACTTCAGCATACGGAGCTGAAGTTCCCCCAGTGTCAGCTCTAAAGATGAAGTTCTGTCTTTGTAACTGGGGTACTTCAGCATACGGGGCTGAAGTTCTCCAGTTATAAAAACAAAAACTTCAGCATACGGAGCTGAAGTTCCCCCAGTGTCAGCTCTAAAGATGAAGTTCTGTCTTTGTAACTGGGGTACTTCAGCATACGGGGCTGAAGTTCCCCAGTTACAAAGACAAAACTTCAGCTCTAAAGCTGAGTTCCCCAGTTCAGCCCCGTATGCTGAAGTACCCCAGTTACAAAGACAGAACTTCATCTTTAGAGCTGACACTGGGGGAACTTCAGCTCCGTATGCTGAAGTTTTTGTTTTTATAACTGGAGAACTTCAGCCCCGTATGCTGAAGTTCCCCAGTTACAAGACAACAACTTCAGCTCTAGATCTGAAATTCGCAAGCTACTTCAGGCCCGTTTACTAGAACGCTGAAGTTTTGCGTGATTGCCTTTGCTACTTCAAAGTTCTGCGCAAAAGCGGGTACAGATGTAATTTTTTTTACAAAATGGGTATAAGTTAAAATGTGACACAAAAAGTGAGTACGAATGCAAAATCCCCTAAAAAAAGTGCAATCAAGCCATTTAATTCTGCTTCCTCCTATTTTTATTAGGTCATTCAGATTCCTTTCACCTTCCCAAATTAATAAAACTTGTAAAGCTTTCCCGACTATAATCCAGCTCTCCCTAAAAGGTTAAGCAAAAGTTGTAAAGAAAGGACTCTCTTTTTTTTATTTCTCCCTTTCTTTTTTCCTTTCTGTTTTTTTTTCTTCTTTTATAATTCCATTTTTTTTTTCATATTCACTCTTTGGCTCATTTCTTTTTATTTTTTATATTCTTATATTTTTCTATAGCAATAAAAAAATAATTAAAATAGTACTCTTTTTCTTTTGTTATTTTCTCTATATCAATTATTAGAAAATAATTTATACAATATTTTTTAAATTTTTTTGAATTATTGTTAATATTTCTAGCATATAGTATAACAAAATAATGTATCAATATCATAAAATGGCATGTTAGTGTCTAAGATAATAGTATACCCAAACGATATATAAATATATCAAATAGGTATATTACTATTTTATGTGTACTTTTACCCCTACTTTTTGTGCAAAGAATAATACTTTCATGAAACTCCATGAAATAACTCTTTTTTTTTTAAAAGAAAAAGTACGAGAAATCCGCTGGAGTAATGCAAAAGGACCTAATCAAAAACTCTAAAATATTAAAAACTTACCAAATTATAGCATTATACTGTTGTATTATATTGTATACGGTTGTATTATATTGTATACTGTTGTAATAAATTATACACTGTAGTAATATATTGTTGAATTAAATATTATATACAAAATAATACACATTACATCATTTTGGCAGACAATACAATTCGTTCTCTTCACTAGTTTAACTCAATTTCAACCTAAATTTTAAAAATTTACTTCAAAGGCTCCACCATAATAAAAACTTTAGCCACAACCTCCACTAAACATTTCAAACAAACCGCAGTTAAAATATGATAAAAATAAACGACAAACTAAACAAACCCAATATATGAGTTTCAATCTTCCAAGCCCTTTGTCACGACCCATTTCTCCCGCCGTAAGACGTCGTGACGGCTAGTCGCTACAACTAGGTAAGCCTAATAAAACTCGAAATAATGAAAATAAAGCAATAATTACAACGAACTTCAATAGATATAATGTACTGATAAGGGTGCCGCCCGACATGTACAAGTAAAACCAACACTTAAATATGAACAGTAGTCCCAAAACTTGATAAATCACGAGTCACAAGCTCTACGAAATTGTCTAACTGTTTTCTATACATGGTATCTAACGGAAATAAGGAAGGAAAACAACATAAGGAATAGAGGGGGACTCCGAGGATCTGCGGGCACGGGCAGATATACCTTGAAGTCTCCGGTAAGCTGCAACGACGACACTAATGATGAGGCAGATTAAATGTACATGGATCTGCACATAAAAAAATATATGCAGTAAGGGCATGAGTACACCACAATGGTACCCAGTAAGTGCCAAGCCTAACCTCGATCGAGTAGAGACGAGATTAGGTCAGGACCCTAGCGGAACATATATATAATAAAGCAAAGCAAAAGGAAGTATCGTAGTAATAAAGACTGAAATGTAACAAGGAAAGAATCATTGAAAAACAACAGCTCGGAACACAACAGTTCAATAGGGGATTTCTCGAGACACTGTCTCGTAGTCCCAGATGTAAATGTGCAGGGGGATCTCCCGGAATACTGTTCCGTAGTCCCAAATGAAAATATGCAGGGGGATCTACCGGGATACCGTTCCGTAGTCCCAAAGTAAATATGCAGTCAAACAACAAGATTCAATAATCATGGTACAGAGTCCTACAATTTATCAAGGAAGGCAAGTAAAATGACTAAACATGCTGCACGTAATTCAAGTAAACAGTTAAGGCAAGTAGGCATGCTTTCCTAGTCTAACAGAATGCTACACAAGCTAATAAGTTCAAAGAAGAGGAAAGACAAGTTACTATTTAACAAAAATCGGGTTTTACAATAAATAGCCTGTGTACGCACTCGTCAGCTCACGTACACTGCGCTCATATAACAGCAATAGTACCAAATCCTAGCGATTCTTGCTTCTGCAATCCCAGGACCGCATCTGCGAGCACACGGGCCGCACATGCGAGCCTGCTCCTGCGGTCCCCAACCGCTTCTGCGCTTCCGCTTCTACGGACCCTTCAGCGTACCTATAGCCCCAGCTGGAAAAGGCCCATATCCGCATCTGCGACTCCATAGCCGCTTCTGCGACTCCGCGCATGCGGCCCAAGGTTCGCAGGTGCGGTTACACCAGATACAACAACTTCAGCCATTTTCCTAAGTCCCAATTCAACCCGTTAAGCACCCGAAACTCACTCCGAGGCCCCGAGACCTCAACCAAACATACCAACCAATCCTAAAAAACCATACGAACTTAATCGAGCCTTCAAACCTCATCCAACAACATCAAAAACACGAATTACACACGGATTCAAGCCTAATGAACTTTGAAATTTCTAGATTCTACAAACGACGTCGAAACATATCAAATCTCATCTGAATGAACTCAAATTTTACACACAAGTAAAAAATGATTCTACAAACCTACTCCAACTTTTGGAATTCCATTTCAAATCTGATTTGAAAATTTTAAGTACCGACCAAAATCGCCAAAATTCTAATTTTCGGCAATTCAAGCCTAATTCTACTACGGACCTCCAAATCACATTCCAGACGCGCTCCTAAGCCCAAAATAACCTAACGGAGCTAACTGAACGATCAAAAATCAAAACTGAGGTCGTTTACACACAAGTCAACATCCGATCGGTTTTTCCAACTTAAGCTTCCAATTAAGAGACTAAGTGTCTCAATTCACTCAAAAACCCAAAGTGAACCCTCCTGACAAGACAAAATAGCAGAAATAAATATATGGGAAGAAGTTAATAGGGGATCGGGGCTCTAACTCTCAAAACGACCGGCCGGGTTGTTGCATCCTCCCCCTCTTAAAACAATCGTTCATCCTCGAACGAGCATAGAGACATACCTGAAGTTGTGAAAAGATGAGGATAACGGCTGCGCATATCCCGCTAAGTCTCCCAAGTCGCCTCCTCGACCGACCGACCCCTCCACTGAACCTTTACTGAAGCAATTCTCTTTAACCTTAGCTTTCTGACCTGCTTGTCCAAGATAGCCACTGCCTCCTCAATATAAGATAGATCCTTGTCCAACTGGACTGAGCTGAAGTCCAATACATGAGCCGGATCACCGTGATACTTCCGGAGAATAGAAACATGGAATATCGCATGAACTCCTGCTAGGCTGGGAGGTAGAGCAATCTCATAAGAAACCTCCCCAACACGCCGCAATACCTCAAAAGGACCAATGTACCTCGGGGTCAGCTTGCCCTTCTTCCCGAACCTCATAACGCCCTTCATAGGCAATACCCGAAGCAAGACCCGCTCTCCAACCATGAATGCTAAATCGCGAATTTTCCAGTCCGCATAATCTTCTGCCTGAACTAGGTTATGCGAAGTCTATCCTGAATCAACTTCACCTTATACAGGGCATCCTGGACCAAGTATGTACCCAAAAATCGGGCCTCGCTCGGCTCGAACCAACCCACTGGGGACCGACACCGCCTACCATACAGAGCCTCGTACAATGCCATCTGGATGCTGGACTGATAACTGTTATTGTAGGCAAACTCCACAAGCGGCAAGAACTGGTCCTATGACCCTTCAAACTCCATCACACACGCACATAGAATTTCCTCTAGAATCTGAATCGTGCGCTCATACTGCCTGTCCGATGGGGGTGAAATGTGTGCTCAGCTCCACCCTGGTGCCCAACTCATGCTATTCGGCTCTCCAGAACCATGGTGTAAATTGTGTACCTATGTTTGAAATAATGGAAACTGGGACACCATGAAGGCGGACAATCTCTCGGATGTAAATCTCAACCAACCTTTCTGAGGAGTAAGTAGTCATCACTGGGATGAAATGAGCTGACTTGGTCAGCCGATCCACAATCACCCAAATAGCGTCGAACTTTCTCGAAGTTCGTGGGAGCCCAACTACGAAATCCATGGTGATCTGATCCCACTTCCACTCTGGGATCTCTAACCTCTGAAGAAATCCACCTTGTCTCTGATGTTCATACTTAACCTGCTGACATTTGAGACACCTAGCCAAAAACCCAACTATGTCCTTCTTCATCCTCCTCCACCAATAGTGTTGTCTCAAATACTGGTCCATCTTCACGGCACCCAGATGAATGGAATACCGTGAGATGTGGGCCTCTTCAAGAATCAACTCATGAAGCCCATCCACATTGGGCACACATATCCGGCCCTGCATCCTCATCATGCCATCATCACCAATAGTCACATCTCTAGCATCACCTCGCCGAACCCTTTCCTGAAGGACGAGAAGATGAGAGTCATCATACTGACGCTCCCTGATACGGTCATAAAGAGAAGACCAAGAGACCACGCAAGCCAGTACTCAGCTCGGCTCCGAAATATCCAATATCACGAACTGGCTAAGGCCTGGACATCCAATGCTAAGGGCCTCTCTACTGCTGGAAGATACGCCAAACTCCCCAAACTCTCCGCCCGGCGACTCAAAGCATCGGTCACTACATTGGCCTTCCCCGGGTGATACAAAATGGTGATTTCATAATCTTTAAGTAGCTCCAACCACCTCCGCTGGCGCCAGTTAAGATGCTTTTTCTTGAATAGGTTTTGTAAACTCTGGTGATCAGTGAAGATCTCACAAGGAACACCGTACAAATAGTGGCGCCAGATCTTCAACGCATAAACAATAGCTGCTAACTCAATATCCTGGACAAGATAGTTCTTCTCATACACCTTCAACTGTCTGGAAGCGTAGGCAATTACCCTACCATCCTGCATCAAAACCGCGCCAAGTCCAATCCGCGAAGCATCAAAATAGACGGTGTAAGACCCTGAACCTTTAGGCAATACCAATACTGGGGCTGTAGTCAAAGCTGTCTTGAGCTTCTGAAAGCTCTCCTCGCACTCTTCCGTCCACCTGAACGGAGCACCCTTCTGGGTCAACCTGGTCATAGGTGCTGCAATTGATGAAAATCCCTCTACAAAGCGATGGTAATACCCCGCTAAACCAAGGAAACTGCGGATCTCCGTAGCTGATGATGGTCTAGGCCAACTCTGCACTTCCTCCACCTTCTTCGGATCTACCTTGATCCCATTACTTGATACCACGTGACCCAAGAATGCCACTGAGTCAAGCCAAAACTCACACTTAGAAAAATTTTCATACAACCTATTCTTTCTCAAAGTTTAAAGCACAGTCCTCAGGTGCTTCTCATGATCTTCCCGAGTCCGGGAATACACTAGGTTGTCGTCAATAAACACAATGACGATGGAGTCAATATAAGGTCGGAATACACTATGCATCAAATATATAAAGGTTGCTAGGACATTGGTCAGCCCAAAAGATATGAAAAGAAACTCATACTGACCATATCTGGTCCTGAAAGCAATCTTCGAGATATTCGGCTCTCGAATATTCACCCTGTAACTGATCAAATAAATCATCAATACGGGGCAAAGGATACCTGTTCTTTACAGTAACCTTGTTCAGCTGGCGATAATCAATACACATACGCATAGAACCATCCTTTTTCTTCACGAACAAGACCGGAGCCCCCCAAGGTGATACACTGGGCTGAATGAAGCCCTTATCAAGAAACTCCTGCAAATTCTCCTTCAACAACTCCTTCAGCTCAGGAGGAGCCATATGGTAAGGAGGAATAGAAATGGGATGAGTGCCCGACAACAAATCAATTCCAAAATCAATATCTCTGTCGGGCGACATGCCCGGAAGATCAACTAGGAATACATCTGGGAAGTCCCTCTCTACTGGAACTGACTCAACTATAGGGGTATCAATACTGACATCTCTGACATAAGCTAAATACGCATCACACCCCTTCTCAACCATTCGCTAAGCTATAAGAAATGAAATAACCCTGCAGGGAGTATACTCTAAGTTACCTCTCCACTCTAATCATAGTAAACCTGCCATAGCCAGCATCACGGTCTTAGCGTGGCATCAAGAATAACAAAATGGAGCGAATACCAGTCCATGCCCTAAATAACATTAAAATCTACCATGTTGAGCAATAATAAATCGGCTCTAGTCACAAAACCACTAAGAGAAATCAAACACGACCGATATACGCGGTCCACAATAAGAGAATCTCCCACAGGAATAGATACATCAATAGGGGAACTCAAAGAATCCCGAGATGCCCCCAATTGTGGAGCAAAATAAGAGGATACATAGGAAAATGTGGATCCTGGGTCAAATAATACTGACGCATCTCTATGACAGACAGGAACAATACATGTGATGATAGAGTCGGAAGTAACTACCTCTGAACGAGCTGGAAGGGCATAATACCTGGCCTGGCCGCCCCCTCTAGGGCGACCTCGACCTCCCCGACCTCCACCTCGAGCTGGTTGAGTAGGAAGGGCAGCAACAGGTGCTAGAAGCATGGCCGGAGGACACGATAGAGCACGTAGTGGCTGAGAAGTCTGTGGAGGTGCACCCCTCCTAAGTCTGGGGCAATCCCTCACCATATGACAAGTATCACCACAATCAAAACAACCTCTCGGAGGACGTGGCGGCTGTGACTGGATCGAGCCTGGCCTGCTGGACTGGTTGCTAATAGAACCCCGAGGATGAGGCACACTGGATACTGGTGGCGGATACTAAGGCTCATGAGGCGTGGAAGGAGCTGGAACATCACTGGCGGCTGGAAGAGCTGAATGAATAGGGCGACTCACAAAACCCCTACCATGGCGAGCTGCTAGAGCACGAGCTCCAGAGTAATGACCACTCTCTTGAGACCTCTCTCTCCTCTATATCCCAGGGAAGCATGCCCTCCACTCTCCTAGCAATACTCGCGACCTGCTGATAAGAGATATCTATCTCTAATTCTCTAGCCATACTGGTCCTGATACTGGGATGGAGTCCCTCAATGAAGAGATGAACTCTCTCCCGAACTGTGGCAACCAAAGCCGGTGCATGTCGAGCCAACTCACTAAAATAGACTGCATACTCTGACACAGTCATAGAACTTTCGCACAGCTGCTCAAACTCTACGCGTCAATCATCCTTGAGGCACTGAGAGACATACTCACGCAAAAACATCTCTGAGAACTAAGTCCAAGTGAGTGAGGCTGCCTCGTCCGAACTACTCAGCTCATAGGCACGCCAACACTGATAGGCTGCTTCTCTCAACTAGAAAGCGGTAAAATAAACCCCACTCGTCTCCGCTATGCCCATAGTGTGGAGAATACGATGACACTCCTCTAGAAAACCCTGAGCATCCTCTGAAGCTAATCCGCTGAAAGTAGGTGGATGGTACTTCTTGTACCTCTCAAGAGTAAGTTGCTCTACCTCAGAAGCAGTTATCCTAGTCTCATGCTGAACCGGTGCCACTGGGGGCATAGGAATAACCTCTGGGGCCTGATCAACCTGGACCCTCTGCTCAGGAGTACGGGTTGCGGGAGTTTGTCTCCCTCCCCCAGCCTGAGATGTGGAGCGAGCTAGTGGAATCAGTCCAGCCTGAGCTAATGTGCTTAACATGCTCATAAACTGAGCAAAAGTCTCCTATAGGGCTGGAGCAGCAATAGGAACCTCCGGTGTCTGTCTTCCAGCTGGAGCTGCTGGGGACTCCTCTGTCGTAGCTCGCGCAGGTGCTCTGGCTGCACCGCGTAGTCGTCCTCTACCACGGCCTCGGGCTCTGGCGGCTCTGACAGGGGGCTTGGTACCTGATCGTCGGATCTCTAGGTATGGGTCCTCACCATCTGTGAGAAAGAAAATAATAGAGAATTTTTGAATTTGATGTAAATAACTCGCACGACAAGGAAATCAAAGAAGTATGATCGTTCTTAACAGTTAAATAACCTCCCGAAGATAAGTACAGACGTCTCTGTACCAATCCGCGAGACTATAATAAACCGGCTTATGACTCACGATACTTATGAACCTAGAGCTTTGATACCAACTTGTCACGACCCTTTTCTCCTTCCGTAAGACGTCGTGACCGCACCGAGTCACTTCGACTAGGTAAGCCTAATTGTCACGACCCAATTTTCCCTCCATTGGGTATCGTGATGGAACCTAGTCTTAGGGACTAGGTAAGCCTAACATTCATTGAATACCAACAATAATAAAGAAAAACTAACAGTCTCGATATAGAATCTTTGCAAAAGTTTACAATTTCCCCAAAACCGGTAGTGCAAGTCATAAGCTCTACAGAGGTAACTACACTTCTAAATACAACTGTTTGGAAATGAGTAAAACATTTGAAAACAAAGTAAGAAAGTGACTCCGAAGCATGTGAACGCGGCGACATGTTTACCTTGAGTCTCCTCAGCAAGGATCCATACAGCTACTAACGATCAATACCTGGATCTGCACAAAAATGTGCAGAAGTGTAGTATGAGCACACCACAACGGTGCCCAATAAGTATCAAGACCAACCTCGGTGAAGCAGCGAAAAGGACTAGTCAATACACCCACTGGTCTAATAAACTAAACAGGCATAAGTACAGAAATAACGGAACATGACATCTATCTAATGTCTATACAATATGGCTAACAACATAACAACTACAATAAGGAAGAAAAACGGCAAACAGTAACAGAATACTAGAATAAATTACAACTCTAGTCCGGAAATCACAATACAGTAAGGGCAAGTAGTAACTCAGCACTGCAATAGTTTCCACATCAGGCCTTAGCCAACAACCTCAATAAGTTGGTCAAAATCTTCAAGTGTAAACTTTCACCCGCAAGTTTTATATTGGAAACTTTAAAATATAATACTTCCAAATAGAAAGTTCTTTGAAATATACTTCCTTCGAATATAACTTTTGTAGATAGAAAACCTTCAAACGTAGTTCTTTCAAAATAAACATTTTTCAAATATACTTTTCCAAATAAATGTCTCCCAAACATAGTTTTCTTCAAGATAAATACTTTTCGAATATATTTTCAAATAAATGTCTTTCAAACATAGTTCCCTCAAGATAAATACTTTTCAAATAAATGTCTTTCAAACATAGTTTCTTCAAGATAAATCTACCGGGATCCTGTCCCGTAGTTCCAAATTTATCATGCAGTACAGAGGGATTTCCCGGAATACGTCCATAGTCCCAACATAAATATACAGTGCTGGGGGATCTCCTGGAATACGTCTGTAGTCCTAAAATAAATATGCAGTACAGGGGGATCTCCCGGAATACGTCCGTAGTCCCATTTAAATATGCAGTATATGGGGATCTCCCGGAATACATCCGCAGTCCTAATATAAATATGCAGTACAGGGGGATCTCCTGGAATATGTCTGTAGTCCCAAAATAAATATGCAGTGCTAAGGGATTTCCCGGAACACGTCCGCAGTCCCAAATAAATATGCATTACAGGGGGATCTCCCGGAATACGTCTGTAGTCCCAAAATGAATATGCAGTGCTGGGGGATCTCCCGGAATATGTCCGTAGTCCCAAAATAAATATGCAGTACAGGGGGATCTCCCGGAATACATCCATAGTCCCAATTTAAATATGCAGCGCAACCAACAAAGACAATAATTATAGCATAGCAGAAAAGCTCGTACATCACCACATCAAGAACAAAGTAACAATGACGTTAATACAAAATACGATGAAGTAAATCAATACAAGGACTTTAAATGACAAGGAAACATTAGAACTCGTTCACACGGAATAATCACGGTAAAGAATGCTAAGTGTAAAGAGACAACTTAACCAGGTAAAAACAAGACGTAACAACGAATCCACAATATTCAAGTCAATAATAATAAGCCAACACAAGTCAAATAATTTCAAATAAAGGCAAATCGACTAAGATATAGGTTTTCTAAACCCCTTTTAAGGTTGAGCAATTACGAGAGATATTCAACAATTCAAACAAGGGTAAGCAACAAAAGATAACCATAACTTCAATTAAGGCTAAACAATTATAGGATGAGACACTAATAGTTTCAATTAAATATAGACAGTTTATGAAAATATAGCATGACGATAGAAGAGGTAAAACCTTCGGTTAAGTCAAATCAGGGTCAAGTAGACGGTCAGGGTGAATCCTAAAGCAATTATCTCTAATCAAAGCATGTAGAGGTGAAACTAGAAAATAAGAACTCAAGCGTATCAAGAACAACTTCATACAAGGTGAATATAAGGACCTAAGAACCCTAAAGGGAAAACTTCTCACAAATAAGTCCGAGCACGCACTTGTCACCTCGCGTACACGGATTACAATCAACATAGAAGACTCGAATCCTAAAGGGTAGTTCCTCCACACAAGGTTAGGCAAGATACTTACCTCGAATCGCTCAACTCAATCCGAAACCACGCTCTTGCCACGAGTATCCAACTCCGAATGGTCCAAATCTAATCAAATAAATTGCATAATGTAAATAATACTACAAATAATTACTTTAGCTAATGAATTCGAAGCTAAGGCAAGAAAATAGGAAAAATACCCAAAAAGCATCCCCGGGCCCACGTCTCGGAATCGGGTAAAAATCACAAATTACGAACACCCATTCACTCACGATTTTAACCCAAATTTACTAAAATCCGATACCAAAATCTCGATCAAAACCCCAAAATTCGGCCTAAAATTTTTTCTCAAATCTTCCCCAGTTTTCCACTCTAAAGCACTAATTTAATGTTCAAATTAAAGACATAATCATGCGAATTAACAAAAACTAGGTAAGAATCACTTACCTCAAACACCCACGCAAGAATCTCTCCAAAAATCGCCTTCTACCGAGCTCCCAATTAAATTTTGTGATATGAATTCAAAACCCTCATTTTTGAACTTTAAATTCTGCCTATGTGCTCCTTCTCCGCGTTCGCGGGCCACCCATTTCGTTCGCGATGAACAAAAACACTCAAAAGCCATTTCCAAACTCTTCTCAGATAGCCTCTAGTATAAGTCATAACTTTTTGTACAAAACTCCAAATTATAAATAGTTTAATGTTTGAAAACTAGCAACCAGTATCTATAACTTTCATGTTTTGGTCATCTTCCATTTCCTTATAGATTTTGAGATATAAGCTGCCAAACTCAGCCCTGTGCAACACAAATTTCTTCTTTATCTTCCCGGACAGTATGTATTATACCAGCCATAACATTTTGTACACGAATCCAAATACTACATGGTTTACTTTTCTGAAAACTAGACACAAATAGATACAACATTCATTTTTGGATTATCTTCAAATTCCATATAGATTGTGAGATATGAGTCTCCAAAGTCAGACCTGCGTAACAGAGATTTTCTTCTTCGCGAACGTGAAGAACAAAGTCCCTGAAGCCAAATCCTTCTTCGTGAATGCGAGAGGATCCTCGCGAACACGAAGCACAACACCAGACACCAGCATTAGTTATTGCAAAGCAGCTCGAAATGATCTGAAACCACCCCGAAACACATCAGAGGCCCCTGGAGCCCCGTCCAATTACACAAACCAGTCCCATAACATAACACGGACCTGCTTGAAGCCTCAAATCACCTCAAACCACATCGAAATCATGAATCGCACCCCAATTCAAGCTTAATGAACTTTAGAACTTCAAACTTCTACATTCGATGTCGAAACCTATCAAATCACGTCCGATTAATCTCAAATTTTGCACACAAGTCGCATTCGACATTAAGAACCTACTTCAACTTCCGGAATCAAAATCCGACCCCAATATCAAAAAGTCCACTTTTGATTAAACTTCTCAAAAGCCTTCGAATATCTAACTTTCGCCAAATTGTCTCAAATTACTCTACGGACCTCCAAATCTTAATACGGACGCACACTTAAGTCCAAAATCACCTTACGAAGCTGCTGACATCATCCAAAACTTATTCCGGAGCTGTTTACACCAAAATCAAATTTCGGCCAAATTCTCACCGCTTAAGCTTCCAAAAATAAAATCTTCCTTCCAATTCGACTCTGAATCATCCGGTAGCTGAATTCAACCATGCATGCAAGTAGATATACATAATATGAAGCTGGTCAAGACCTTACACCGCTGAATGGAACTTAAGTTCCCTAAACGACCGATCGGGTCGTTACATTCTCCCCGTCTTAAAGCAAATGTTCGTCCTCGAATGTGCCAAAAATCTCCTCGAAGTCTCTGAATCACTGAATGCACACTTCCAACATACACCCGCAACTTAAAACTCAAGAAGCATATAACGAAAATGACTGAATATGAAAGGAGAAACACATAAGGAAACTATCAAACAAGCCTGACAGGCACAACTCTCTACCAGTACTAACCTACAAAGAAATATAACGAGGAAAAAGTTAAAGTATATGAACCAATCACAAGGGTCCCATCGTGATATAACTTCTATCATTGTACACGTCCTAGTTCGAACACATCAAATCTCATGAAATCACGAGGGTCTCGCCCTCAATTCTAAATCATAGATCAAATATATATCATACCAATTGAGATGTCCTACTACTCAGCTCTGCCAAAAATAATCACAACACTAGCTGAACTCACCCTAGTAGAGTATCAAACCACAACTCGTAACCAAAATACTCAGGAAAAGTCACATCAAGCTTACCATGATGAACAACAAGGACTCACTTATAGTCTCACCACTCTCAATGCTGAATAAAAACAACGATAGACACGGGCTACCACTCATAGAATCTCCCAACAGGAGCAAACACGAAAATAGAGTGCAAAGCATGAAACTCACTTATAAATGAAGCAACAAATAAGGGATTCGTCCCGACCAGCAGAACTATAATGAAATACAAATGTTTCACCTCTATAACAGATTAAAACATAAATGTATGATAATATCTGGCACAACGACCCCCAGCCTACTATATGAAACATATCAACAGGCCAGGCCTCTCCCTCTTGGGTGCCCCATACTCGCCTGAATACCCCGCTGTAACACATTTTCCCGGAGCTTGGGACCATCTCTCACCATGTGGCTGATATCTCCACACCCAAAAATAACCTCTATACTAACGTAGCGGTGGACATTGCACCATACGAGAAGCTCTGAGACCCATGAATACCTGAAACACTGCGCGAAGTCGGAAGTGCAAACTAAACTAGCTCACCCAACCTCTACCATGTCGTACCCTACCTCCAAAATAAGGACCAACAGATCTCTCCGGTCCATGAGGCCTTCTCACCTCCCTAAACTCTCTCTCCTGGTCTCGTCGGTCCTCTCGCTTAGGTCCTACATACCCTCTAACCGGCGAGCGATCCTTACCACCTATTGAAATGAGATATCTGACTCCAACTCTCGAGTCATACTTAACCAAATATCATGTCTGAGCCCCCAAATGAAACTACAGACTCGCTCTCTAACCGTAGCGACCAAGGTAGGTGCATGTTTGGCCAACTCACTGAATCTGATGGCATACTCAAATATTGACATAGTGCCCTGACGTAACTGCTTAAACTCCACGCGCCATGCATCCCAAAGGGACTGAGGCACAAACTTTCTCAAAAACATCTCTCAAAACTAAGCCCATGTAAGTGAAGCTGCATCGGCCGGGCTACTCAACTCATATGCCCGTCGCCACTGATAAGCCGTTCCCTTAAGCTGGAACGTAGTAAAAGCAGCCTCACGTCTCAATAATATCCATAGTGCGGAGGATGCTATGGCACTCCTCCAGCAAACCCTGTGCACTCTCTGAATCCAAATCGCTGAATGTAGGAGGGTTATATCTCTTGAACCTTTCATATCTAAGTTGTCCTTCCTCGGATGTTGCTGCTCTGACCATGAGCTGAACTGGAACCACAGGCTCTGTCACCATGACACCTAGAACCTGACCAACGTGAACTCGCTGCTCTGAAGTGTGGGCGGCAGGAGTCTGGGTTCCTCCCCCGGTCTGTGAAGTAGTTGGTGCAACAAAAATTAACCCCTCTTTAACCAATGTACCAGACATGCTCAGGAACTATGCTGAAGTCCCCTGAAGTCCAGGGGTAACAACAGGCGCCTCCGGTACCTGCCCCCCCAACTGGAACTACTAGCGGCTCCTCAACTGCTGCTCTGGTAGGTGCCCTAGCTGCGTCACATGTTCCTCGTCCGCCTCTGCCTCTGACCCTAGCAACATCTGCTCTGGGGGTAACATCATCAGGAACCGCAACTCGTGTCCTCACCATTTGTGAGAGAATGGAATGATAAATTTCAAACTTCAAGATCAATGAACTCGCACGATAGGAATGGAGGAAGTGAAATTGTCCTAATAGTTTCATAGCCTCTCGAAGATAAGTATAGACGTCTCTGTACTGATCCACAAGACTCTACGAAACTCACTTATGACTCGTAGCACCTGTGAACCTAGAGCTCTGATACCAACTTGTCACGACCCAATTTTCCCTCTGTTAGGTATCGTGATGGAACCTAGTCTTAGGGACTAGGTAAGCCTAACATTCATTGAATAACAACAATAATAAAGAAAAACTAACAGTCTCGATATAGAATCTTTGCAAAAATTTACAATTTCCCCAAAATCGGTAGTACAAGTCATAAGCTGTACAGAGTTAACTACACTTCTAAATACAATTGCTTGGAAATAAGTAAAACAGTTGAAAACAAAGTAAGAAGGTGACTCCGAAGCCTGCGAACAAGGCGAAAGGTTTACCTTGAGTCTCCTCAGCAAGGATCCGTACAGCAACTAACGATCAATACCTAGATCAGCACAAAAATGTGCAGAAGTGTATTATGAGCACACCACAACGGTGCCCAGTAAGTATCAAGACTAACCTTGGTGAAGTACCGACGAGGACTAGTCAAGACACCCACTGGTCTAATAAACTAAACAGACATAAGTACAGAAATAACGGAACATGACATTTATGTAATGTCTATACAATATGGATAACAACATAATAACTACAATAAGGAAGGAAAACGACAAACAGAAACGAAACACCAGAATAATACACAGAAGGATGGACGGAAACACAACCCTAGTCCGGAAATCACTATACAGTAAGGGCAAGTAGTAACTCAGCACTGCAATAGTTTCCACATCAGGCCTTAGCCAATAACCTCAATAAATTGGTCAAAATCTTCAAGTGTAAACTTTCACCCGCAAGTTTTATATTGGAAACTTTAAAATATAATCCTTCCAAATAGAAAATTTTTTGAAATATACTTCCTTCGAATATAAACTTTGCAGATAGAAAACCTTCAAACGTAGTTCTTTCAAAATAAATGTTTTTCAAATATGCTTTTCCAAATAAATGTCTCCCAAACATAGTTTTCTTCAAGATAAATACTTTTCGAAATACTTTTCCAAATAAATGTCTCCCAAACATAGTTTTCTTCAAGATAAATACTTTTCGAATATATTTTTGCCAAACATAGTTTTCTTCAAGATAAATACTTTTCGAAATACTTTTCCAAATAAATGTCTCCCAAACATAGTTTTCTTCAAGATAAATACTTTTCGAATATATTTTCAAATAAATATCTTTCAAACATAGTTCCCTCAAGATAAATACTTTTCAAATATATCTTTTCAAACAAATGTCTTTCAAACATATTTTCTTCAAGATAAATCTACCGGGATCCCGACCCGTAGTTTCGAATTTATCATGCAGTACAGGGGGATCTCCCAGAATACGTCCGTAGTTCCAAAATAAATATGCAGTGCTGGGAGATCTACCGGAATACGTCCGTAGTCCCAAAATAAATATGCAGTACAAGGGGATCTCCCGGAATACGTCTGTAGTCCCAATTAAAATATGCAGTACATGGGGATCTCCCGGAATACATCCGTAGTCCCAATAAAAATATGCAGTACGGGGAAATCTCCCGGAATACGTCCGTAGTCCCAAAATAAATATGCAGTGCTGGGGAATTTCCCGGAATACGTCCGTAGTCCAAAAATAAATATGCAGTAAAATGGGATCTCCTGGAATACGTCGGTAGTCCCAAAATGAATATGCAGTGCTGGGGAATTTCCCGAAATACGTCCGTAGTCCCAAAATAAATGTGCAGCACAGGGGGATCTCCCGGAATACGCCCGTAGCCAATTTAAATATGCAGCACAACCAACAAAGACAACAATTATTGCACGGTAGAAAAGCTCGTACATCACTACATCAAGCACAAAGTAACAATGACGTTAATATAAAGTACGACAAGCAAATCAATATAAGGACTTTAAATCACAAGGAAATAGTAGAACTCGTTCACAAGAAATAATCACGGTAAAGAATGCTAAGTGTAAAGAGATAGGTTAACCAGGAAAAAATAAGACGTAACAACGAATCCACAATATTCAAGTCAATAATAAGAAGCCAACACAAGTCAAATAATTCCAAATAAAGGCAAATCGACTAAGATATAGGTTATCTAAACCCCTTTTAAGGTTGAGAAATTACGAGAGATATTCAACAATTCAAATAAGGGTAAGCAGCAAAAGAAAATCATAACTCCAATTAAGGCTAAATAATTACAGGATGAGACAATTACAAGATGATACACTAATAGATTCAATTAAATAAAGGCAGTTTATGAAAATATAGCATGACGATAGAAGAGGTAAAACCTTCGGTTAAGTCAAATCAGGGTCAAGCAGACGGTAAGGGTGAATCCTAGAGCAATTATCTCTAATCAAAGCATGTAGAGGTGAAATTAGCAAATAAGAACTCAAGCGTATCAATAACAACTTCATACAATGTGAGTATAAGGACCTAAGAACCCTAAAAGGCAAAATTCCCAAAAATAAGTCCGAGCACGCACTCGTCACCTTGCGCAAACGGACTACAATCAACATAGAAGACTTGAATCCTAAAGGGTATTTCCCCCACACAGGGTTAGGCAAGATACTTACCTCGAATCGCTCAACTCAATCCGAAACCACGCTCTTGCCATGAGTATCCAACTCCGAATGGTGCAAATCTAATCAAATAAATTGCATAATGTAAATAATACTACAAATAACTACTTTAGCTAATGAATTCGAAGCTAAGGAAAGAAAATAGGAAAAATGCCCAAAAAGCATCCCCGGGCCCACGTCTCGGAATCGGGTAAAAATCACAAATTACGAACACCCATTCACTCACGACTCTAACCCAAATTTACTCAAATCCGATACCAAAATCTCGATCAAAACCCCAAAATTTGGCCTAAGAATTTTTCTCAAATATTCCCCAATTTTCAACTCTAAATCACTAATTTAAGATTCAAATTAATGACATAATCATGGGAATTAACCAAAACTAGGTAAGAATCACTTACCCTAAACACCCACGCAAGAATCTCTCCAAAAATCGCCTTCTACCAAGCTCCTAATTACATTTTGTGATATGAACTTAAAATCCTTGGTTTTGAACTTTAAATTCTACCCATTTGTTCCTTATTCGCGTTCACGGGCCACCCATCGCGTTCGCGATGAACAAAAACTCTTAAAAGCCATTTCCAAACTCTTTTCATACAGTCTCTAGTATAATGGTCATAACTTTTGGTACAAAACTCCACATGACAAATGGTTTAATGTTTTTAAAACTAGAAACCAAGATATATAATTTTCATGTTTTGGTCATGTTCCAATTCCTTATATATTTTGATATATAAGCGGCTAAAATCAGCCCTGTGCAACACAAATTTCTTCTTTATCTTCCCGGACAGTATGTAGTGTACCAGACAAACTCCTTATAGATTGTGAGATATGAGTCTCCAAAGTTAGACCTGCGTAACAAAGATTTTCTTCTTCACAAACACGAGGATCCCATCGCAAACACGAAGAACAAATTCCCTGAAGCCATATCCTTCTTCGCGAATGCGAGAGGATCCTCGCGAACGCGAAGAACAACACCAGACACCAGCATCAGCTTTTGCAAAACAACCCGAAATGATCTGAAACCACCCCGAAACACACCTGAGGCCCCCGAGGCCCCGTCCAATCACACAAACCAGTCACATAACATAACACAGACCTTCTAGAAGCCTCAAATAACCTCAAACCACATCGAAATCATGAATCGCACCCAATTCAAGTTTAATGAACTTTAGAACTTCAAACTTCTACATTCGATGTCGAAACCTATCAAATCATGTCCGATTGATCTCAAATTTTTCATACAAGTCGCATTCTACATTATGAACCTACTTCAACTTCCAGAATCGGAATCTGACCCCGATATCAAAAAGTCCACTTCCGATCAAACTTCTCAAAAACCTTCAAATTTCTAATTTTCGCAAAATTGCCTCAAATTACTCTATGAACCTCCAAATCTTAATCCGGACGCACGCTTAAGTCCAAAATCACCATACTTAGTTGCTGACATAATCCAAAACTTATTCCGGAGCCGTTTACACCTAAATCAAATTCCGGCCAAATTCTCACCGCTTAAGCTTCCAAAAATAAAATCTTCCTTCCAATTCGACTCTGAATAATCCAGTAGCTGAATTCAACCATGCACACAAGTCGATATACATAATATGAAGTTGTTCAAGACCTTACACCGTTGAACGGAAAACTTGAAATCACGTAAATAAAGCAAAAAGTTCAACTTACTTCAATAGATATAATGTACTGATAAGGGTGCCTATCGGCATGTACAAGTAAAACCAACACTCAAATATGAAATGTATTTCCAAAACCCGATAAATCATGAGTCACAAGATCTACGAAATTGTCTAACTATTTTCTATACATGGTATCTAAAGTAAATAAGGAAGGAAAACAACATAAGGGATATAGCGGGACTCCGAGGATCAGCGGGCACAGGCAGATATACCTTGAAGTCTTCGGTAAGCTACAACGACTGCACTAATGATAATGCGGATAAGATGTACCTAGATCTGCACATGAAAAACATGTGCATGAAGGGCATGAGTACACCATAATGGTACCTAGTAAGTGCCAAGCCTAAACTCGGTTGAGTAGTGACGAAGTAAGGTCAGGGCCTTACCGGAACATATATATAATAAAGCAAAGCAAAAGGAAGTATCACAGTGATAAAGACTGAAATTTAACAAGGAAAGGATCATGGAAAAACAACAGCTCGGAACACAACGGTTCAACAGGGGATCTCCCGAGATACCGTCTCGTAGTCCCAAATGTAAATGTGCAGGGGGATCTCCTGGAATACCGTTCCGTAGTCCCAAAGTAAATATACAAGACATGAGGATATCTCGGAATGCCGTTCTGTAGTCCTAAAGTAAATATGCAGCCAAACCAGAAGATTCAGTAATCATGGTATGGAATCCTACAATTTATCCTAAGTACAAGTTAAAGGAAGGCAAGTAAAATCACTAAACATGTTGCACGTAGTTCAAGTAAATAGTTAAGGCATGTAGTCATCTTTTCCTAGTCTAACAGAATGCTACAGAAGCTAATAAGTTCAAATAAGAGGAAAGACAAGTTACCATTTAATAAAAATTGGGTTTTACAACAAATAGCCTGTGTACGCACTCGTCACCTCACGTACACGACGTTCATATAACAACAATAGTACCAAATCCTAAGGGGAGTCCCCCCACACAAGGTTAGGAAAGCTACTTACCTCGAACCAAGCTCAAATCAACTCGAAATTATGCTCTTTCCACGAATATCCGACTCTGAATGGCCGAAATCTAGCCAAAACCAATTACATAACATAAATACAACTACAAGAAACTAATCTAACAAATGGAATCAAAGTTAAAGAAAGAAATTAGAAAATAGCTCAAAAAGTCTCCCCGGTTTCACGTCTTGGGATCGGGTAAAAATTACCAAATATGAACACCCATTCACTCACGAGCTCACTCATATAAAAATTACTCAAATCCGATACAGAAATCTTGATCAAAACCCCAAAATTCGGCCTTAGAACATTTCTTAATTTTCCCCAATTTTTCACCGAAAATTCGAAATTAAATGATGAATTCAAGCATAGATTGGTGGGATATAATCATAAAGGAGTTAGGATTCATTACCCAATAACTTCCTCTAAAAATCTCTCAAAATTTCCCTTCCACCGAGCTCCCAATTGAATTTTGTGATATGAACTTCAAACCCTCAAAATTCCCCTTTTCGTCCCAGCGATTCTTGCTTCTGCGATCCCAGGACCGCATCTGTGGAAGAACCATCATAGGTGCGAGAAAAACTTAAATGGGCTAGGACCGCATCTGCGAGCACTGGGCTGCACATGCGAGCCCGCTCCCGCGGTCCCCAATCGCTTCTGCGGACCCCTCAGCGTACCTGCGGACCCAGCTGGACAAGGCCCATATCCACTTCTGCGACTCCGCACCTGCGCCCAAGGTGCGCAGTGCGGTTACACCAGATACAACAACTTCAGCCATTTTCCTAAGTCTCAATTCAACCCGTTAAACCCCCGAAACTCATCCGAGGCCCCCGGGACCTCAACGAAACATACCAACCAATCCTAAAACACCATACGAACTTAGTCGAGCCTTCAAACCTCATCAAGCAACATCAAAAACACGAATTACACACGGATTCAAGCCTAATTAACTTTGAAATTTCTAGATTCTACAAATGACGTCGAAACATATAAAATCTCGTCCGAATGACCTCAAATTTTACACACAAATCAAAAATGATATTAGAACCTACTCCAACTTCCGAAATTCCATTTCGAATCTGATATCAATATTTCCACTGCAGACCAAAATTGCCAAAATTCCAATTTCTGCCAATTCAAGCCTAATTTTACGACGGACCTCCAAATCATATTCCAGACGCGCTCCTAAGTCCAAAATCACCTAACAGAGCTAACGGAACCATCAAAAATCAAATCCGAGGTCGTTTACACACAAGTCGACATCCGGCCGACTTTTCCAACTTAAGCTTCCAATTAAGAGACTAAGTATCTCAATTCACTCCAAAGCCCAAAACAAACCCTCCCGGCAAGAGAAAATAGTAGAAATAAATACATGGAAATAAATTAATAGGGGATCAAGACTCTAACTCTCAAAACGACCGACCGGGTCGTTACATCCTTCAATGATGGATTAGATTTTTCTCACAATAAAATCTCCAAAATCAGCATTAACACCATATATAGTCTATGTATCAAAGAACAAAACCCAATAAATTTTAACACCAAAACACTTCAAACACACGTGAAAATTCAAATATGAAATTTTGAACTGTTGTAACAAGAATTACAACAATATTAGAAAATAAAAATAAACTTACTTCTCTTAGAAGCACGTAGAGAAAACATTTCTTGAAAATAGTTGGAGTCTCTTCAATGAGAAAACGAAAGAATAAATGACAACTCTATCTCCGGGATTCAACTAAGCCACACAACCAGAACATTCAAGAATGTTGATCTTTTATTCCTGAATCTATGATTTCACTATTTGATCAATATCTATTAAAATATTTTAAGGAAAGAGTAGTTTTTGAATTGCTTGTATTTTTCCAAAGAAAATCAGCCATATTAATAGACTAAAGTGTCACGACCCCAAATTCTCACCTTAGAATGTCGTGATGGCACCTAGTCTCTAAGACTAGGTAAGTCTAGCATACAAGAGAAATTAAAATAAATAACGACTAAGAATAATAAATTAACTGCTAAATCTCTTGATATCATCAATACTGAATAACAATCACAAAATCTCCCCAAAACCGGTGAAACTGAGTCATAAGCTCTAAGAAGTACACTAGAAGTTTCAAAATATAATATTGTTTGATATGAAAATAAATAGTAGAAAAGACAGAAGTAGAAGGTGACTTTTAGACTTGTGGGTGTCAGGTAGGTATACCTTGAAGTCTATGGAGTATCAAGTCCAATCGCTAGCGTTCGACACGAGCTGAGGTACCTGGATCTGCACAAAAGTATGCAGAAGCATAGCATAAGTATACCACTACGGTACCCAGTAAGTATCAAGCCCAACCTCGATATAGTAGTGACGAGGCCAGGTCAAGACACCCTCTAGATAAAAGAAAATCTAAACAGAATATGATATAATATAATAATGAAAAGCGAAGAAATAAATTACAACAAAGAAGTACAATGATGTAAGGTTAACAACGAATATGCAAGCAATAAATAACAAAAAAAATGAGCATATGATAAGAACAACAAGTTATCAAATACAGTAAAATACAAGTAAACAATGAAGGAATAGCAATAATTATACAATTAAGAAGCCTTTTCAACATAGAATGTACAACAAGAATCACAACCGAGGCACCACGCCTCATATCCACATTTCATAATTTACAATCATAATCGTCCTTATATCACCGCATGAGCCTTGCATTTATATTTTTAAAATCATTTTTTTGAAATAGCTATGTGCGCTTTAACCCCCTTATCTCATCGCATGGCTTCAAATAATTCCCTTACTAGAAACATGCGTATCCATCCTACATTATCTCACCACATGAACATCAACCCTTATCCGTATACCACTGCATGCGCATCAACTCACAACACAATAATCAACTTGCACCACACATGCTCATATGCCACAACATTGTCAAAATCAACAATACTAATGTTACCACAACACATAGCGCACTACTCAATCACAATGTGTACAAAAATCTCAATAACAACAAAATGAACGAGGAACAACTTAACAAGGAAGGATATCTCGGTAATCAACAACATCAACCTCAATGTGTTAATAGATTTCACAACTATAACTTCAATAACTCAACAATGAAGGTATTCCCGTAAAAATGACAACTTCCAAATTCAAGTTCTTAACATAAGTTTAACAATGAAAGAGATAGAACGAAATAGAAACTACGTCTAAATGCATGAGAATAACTCAACAACAAATAGAGATCATATAATAACAACTTTAAATAAAGATAAATCAACAATGAAAGAGGTAACATGTGATGAAAACTTCAAATAAGAATAACTCAACAATAAAAGAGGTAACAATTTCAGTAAGAGCATATAAGTGTAAACTTGATAATAGAAGATATAACATTATATGACAACTTCAATTAAATTCATGAAAGAAGCCTAAGAGTCGAAACCTGTCAAATACCATATATAAGCCCATGTTCACACTCGTCACCTCGTGTACACGTCTTCCTCATAATTCAAACAATATAATCAACCCAAATCCTAAGGGGTAGTTCCCCCACACAAAGGTGGACAAGATACTTATATTAAACAATCTAAATCAATCCACTAATAAACCCTTTCCATGCAATTCCAACTACGGACGGCTCGAATCTAGTCAAAATAACTTAATATCATAAATAAAAGCCATATGAAGCAATTTTGGATAATAAAGATTCGATCTTTAATGAAAATTAAAAAGTCAACCTTGATATGGCACCTAGGAACTCGACCAAACATATAATTCCGAACACACATTCCGATACGAGTCCAAACATACCAAAGTCATCCAATTCCGATCTCAAATGGACCTTCAAATCCTCATTTTATACTTTAAGAACGTTTTTACAAAAACCCACAATTTCTCTAACCCAAATCACTAATTAAATTTTAAAGACAAAGATGAAATCATGAATAATGGATAAATCCGAGTAAAAAATATTTACCTCGATCCAAATCGTGAAAATCCCCTCCAAAAACGCCTAAAACTGAGCTCTACAACTCAAATATATTAAAATGAACCAAACCTTCGAAATAGAGTACTAAATAATCAGTCCAGGTGCTATATATTGTGATCGCGGAAATAGACTCGCAATCGCGAAGAACTAATTTCCCAACCGCCAGAACCTCTTATGCGAATGCAACCATCTGGTAAAGGACCCGATGACCATCTGCTCAAAGCTACGCGATCGCGATCCAAACCTCGCAACCGCAAAGAACAAACGCGTGCTACCCCTCAACCTTACTTTCCTTCGACGGCAAACGCGACTCATTGCTCGCATTCGTGATAAACAACCTACCTCAAGCTTCGCAAACGCGTCCCTATATTCGCGAACGCAATGCACAAATCCAACATGCCACCAAATATAGCTAAGCGATTGCGCTTCCCCTACGTGATTGCAAAGAAGAAAACTAGACATCAGCTGACAACAACCCGAAATACACCCGAGGCTCCCATACCATCATACCAACCAATCTCAAAACACAACACAAACCTACTCGAGGCCTTATATCACACCAAAACAATATCAAAACTACAAATCACACTCCAATTCACGCCTAATGAACTAATGAACATTTTCAATTCAAAACTTGCACCGAACAAGCCTAAACAACTTTGAATGACCTTAAATTTTACATGGAAGTCCCAAATGATACAACAGACCTATACTAACTCCTAGAATAGCACTCTGAGCCCGATATCAATAAAGCCAACCCTCGGTTAAACCTTTTAACCTTCCAAACCTTCAACTTTCCAACTTTCGCCAAAAATACCAAATCAACCTACGGACCTCCGAATAAATATTCGGACATACGACTAAGTCAATAATCACTATACAAATCTATTGGAACCATCAAAACCTCATTTTGGAGTCGTCTACACACAAGTCAAACTCCGATCAAGCCTTCAACCAAGGGACTAAGTGTCCCAAATCAATCCAAAACTCACCCAAAACAAAACCAATCACTCCTGCAAGTCGCGAAGCCAAAAATAAATATAGAAAAGGCTATAAATAAAGGAATGGTACAACAATACTCAAAAGGACCGGCCGAGTCGTTACCTAAAGACTCTTGAAAGATAAGTTTTTTTCATTTAATAGAGATCATAAATATGTTCATGAACTTGTGAGATCAAGATGTATTTGCTAAAATAAAAGAAACATATGTAGTAAATCAAATACATTAATTAATCAAATACATTATTTCAAATTTACTGAAACACTTATTCCAACAACCCGCACTTGTTTCAAGAAATTTTAAAAATTATGATACATTAATTTAGTAATTGTCACGACCCCAATTTCCCTCCGTAGGATGTCGTAACGACACCTAGTCTTAAAACTAGGTAATCCTAACAAAGGCAAAATACATACTTTACTCACCGACCTTGTACTAAAATCCCTCTTACACACTTGTTAAACACATGAATAGTATTAAACATCAAAACTTTTAAAAAAGTGTCAATTACACACATCTTTTGCCATGTGTCACACGCCTGTATTACACATAAAAGAGGCGCGTGAAAACTAAAATATTCATTTGAAATTAAGTTTTTTTCTATTTTTTCCTTTTTAAAACTATTTTATTTTTAAATTAAAGAAAAATAATATAACCCATGTCTTCTTCCCCAACCCCAAACCCTAGAATTCCCCCTTCTGCCCCCTCCCGTTTCGTCTTCTTCCCCAACCGCATCCTAGTTTTTTACACCCCCCTCATATTTCGTATCTCCAACCCCCATACCTAAGAAGAAAAAGAAAAAGAAAAAGAAAAAGAAAAGGAAAAAGAAAAAGAAAAGAGGAGCTATTTGGTCTTGCAAAACTCATCATTATTGACCTTTTGAAAAAGCTTAAACATTTAATCGGGTCTTGTTGATTTTGGTGTTCCATGACCTAGAAAATTAGTTTGAATTGGTAATTATTGTTTAGTAAAGATTTACTAAAAATATTCTGAAAAATTGGTGATTAATTTTGATATAATTCAAAAAACACCATTAACAAGTTTGAAACTTTGTGTTTGAGCTTGAATTTGAAATTTGTATAAGGATTTGTGATGAACGTTGTTAAAACTCAATAAAAATCGGCAAAGTGTTGAATTTATATTTAAGGAACAAGGTGCTTGTAGTGGAAGGGTTGGTGGTAGTGGAGAAAATGATGGGGTTGGGAAGATGAGGAGGGGCAGGGTTTTTCTTTTTTGTATTTTTTCTTTAGGAAGATTGGGGGGGGGGGGGGGGGGGGGTTTTTTTTTT
>ML386201.1:235389-257781 GCA_005239525.1 Nicotiana knightiana
GGGGGCTGAGGTTTTTTTTTTGGTTTTTATTTTTTTCTCTATTTATGACACGTGTCAGATGCTGATTAGCGCATGTAATAGCTATCTTTAAGCAGATGTGGTCAAACACCGAACTGGTGTGTAATTGACACACCTTTAAAAGTTTTGGTGTATAATATTATTCCTTTATTTAACAGGTGTGTGTGAGGGATTTGGGGACAAGGTCTAAGGGTAAATTATTTAACGTAAATATTAAGCTAAAACTCAAAACGTTAACAACTGTAATAAATAAAACTGCAACTCAAGTATGAACAACTCCCAAAACCTGGCAGATAGAAGTCACATGCTCTAAAGAGAATGCTAAATATCCATATACATCAGAGTCTAATGAGGATAAGAAATAAACATAATAAAGATAGAGGGGGACTCCGAGGTCTGCAGACACTGGCTGATGTACCTTGAAGTCTCCATGTACGAACTAGCTCACTGATACCAGGTCTAGTAGGTAGTACTTGGATCTGCACAAAAAGATGTGAAGAAGCGTAGTATGAGTATACCGCAACGGTAGCCAGTAAATGCCAAGCCTAAACCCTGTAGAGTAGTGACGAGGCTAGGTCAGGGCCCTACTGGAATAATAAGAAACAAGGAAGAAGATATAATAATATGATGAAAGTACAGAGAAGTGAAACAATGAGAACTTACGGAAGGTAATAACACAATCACAGAAAGACCAATACATCATAAAAGGAAAGCAAGAAAATCTTACAAGTTAAGTAAATGACAACAACAACAATACAACAAATAGAGAAAATCAACAGGGGCACTCCCGAGGTATCGCCTCGTAGTCCCAAAAGTAAATATCTCACAATCTTTTCTTATGTCACCGCGAGACCATTTATATATTGTTTTAAAAATTATTTTCCCGAAATAGCATCCCGCGTTTTAGAAAATCTTATCACAGCGCATGACTCCTAGTAGTTCTCCTACTGGCCACGTGTATCAAGCCCATATTAACTCACCACATGCGTTTCAACACCCAGACCTTATAACACCGCAGGCATATCATAAATCACAACGACACGATAGAAACCTCGTGAAACAACCAAACAATCACCTCAACAATAATCACGGAAACCAAACATAACAACTAACAACGATATTTCAAGGATAGCAATTTCAAGTAAAGAATCTCACAGTTAATTAAGGAACATGGAATCAAGAAAGCAGGTAATTCAACAAAACGTGTAGTACAAGTTGCAAATAAGAGATAAGACAAGTAGACATGTGAAATTAGGATAAACATGATGACTATACATGCTAAAGTAACTCAGTTAAGGCATAAAAAGGAAACTACTTAAACAAAACCGGAATTTCAACATTTAGCCCATGTACGCACTCGTCACCTCGCGTACACGGCCCTCACATATCATAAATTATCACAAAAATACCTAATCCTAAGGGGATTTTCCCCACACAAGGTTAGATAAGTCACTTACCTCAAACCTTGCTCAATAAATCAATAAGAAGGCCTTTCCCTCGATTTTCCGACTCAATTTGACTTGAATATAGCCAAAACAGTTTCACACTATAAATATTACTATAGGAAACTAATATAAATAATAAACTTACAACTTTAGCAAAGAAATGAAAAATCTCTTCAAAAGTCGACCCGAGCCCACGTATCGGAACCTGACCAAAATTATAAAATCCGAACACCCATTCGATATCGAGTCTGACCATACAAGAATTACTCGAATCCGACCACAAATCCCTTTTCGAATCCCCAAATTTTAGCCTGAGAAGTTTTTCCAATTTTCCCCCAAATTTCTAACTAACATCACTAATTAAATGATGAATATAACAATAGATTCGCGGGAATTAATCAAAAACAAGTCAAGAACCCTCACCCAAATATTTCCTATGAAAATCCCTCGAACTTTCACCTCAATCCGAGCTCTCTATGTCCAAAAATAGATAATGAAATCAAACACTCGAACTTAGGCCTTTTCTGCCCAGCGATTTTGCATCAGCGAACCCACACCCGCATTTGCGGCTTCGCACCTTCAGAATTTCCATCGAAGGTGCGGATAAGTCCCATGGGTTCGCTTCTGCGAGCATAGGGCCGCACCGACGTGTGCGTGCCTGTGACAAAACATGTCGCACCTGCGACCCAGTCGCTCCCGCGCATCTCCCCACTGCAGAAGTGAAGCCGCTTGTGCGAAAACTGTTCTGCACTTGTGAGTTCTGGCTAGACTGCCTGTTACCGCTTCTGCACTCACCCACTCGCTTTTGCGATCAAATTTGTGCAAGTGCGGTTGCACCAAAACTGGTGCACTTCAGACACTCTTTAAGTTCCAAACTTGATCTGTTAACCATCCGAAACCACCCCGAGACCCCCGAGACCTCAACCAAACACTCTAAAAAGTGCTAAAACATTATACAAACTTAGTCGAGCCTTCACATTAAACATCGCTAAAAATATGTATTGCGCATCGATACAAGCCTAATGAACTTTAGAACTTCTAACTTCTACATCTGAGTTGAAACCTATCAATTCACGTCAGTTTGACCTTAAATTTTTCACACAAGTCATAATTTACATTACGGACCTATTCCAACTTTCAAAAACAAAATCTGACCCCGTTATCAAAAAGTCCACTCCTGATTAAACCTTCAAAAATCTTCCAACTTTCCAACTCTCGCCAATTAACGCTGAAATGACCTCCGAACCCTAAATCAGCATCTGGACATGCTCCTAAGAGAAAAATACCATACAGAGCTATTAGAATCGACGAAACTTCGTTTCGGAGTCGTCTTCACATAAGTCCAGCTACGGTCAACTCCTATGACTTTAACTTTCAATTTAGGGACTATGTGTCCCATTTCTCTCCGAAACCAAAAACCAAACCTCGCGGAAAGTCATGTAACCACAGTATAACATAGAGAAGACAATAATTATTGGGTCAGGGTTAATACACTCAACACGACTGGTCAGGTCATTACATCCTCCCCTTTTTAAAACAAATGTTCATCCTCAAACGAGTATTGATACATACCTGAAGTGGTGAAAAAATGAGGATAACGACTGCGTATCATGCTCAGCCTCCTAAGTCGCCTCCTCGACTGGATGACCCCTCCATTGAACCTTCACTAAAGCGATGTTCTTCGATATCAACTTTCAAACCTGCCTGTTCGGTGGCTCCTCAACATAAGATAGATCCTTATCCAACTAGACTGAGCTAAAGTCTAACACATGAGACGGATACCGTGATACTCTGGAGCATGGAAACAAGCAACACTGGATGAAATGCAGAGATACTAGGTAGTAGTGAAAGTCTGTAAGCCACCTGTGCAACCCTCTCAAGAATCTCAAAAGGCATAGGAATCAACTTTTCCTTCTTTGCGAACCTCATAACACCCTTCATGTGCGAAACCCGGAGCAAGACCCGCTCCCTAACCATGAATGCAACGTCGTGAATCTTCTGTCTGGATTGGTCTATACGAAGTCGATCCTAAATCAATTTAACCTTTTCTAAAGCCTTCTGAACCAAGTATATACCCAATAGTCTTGCCTCACCCGGCTCGAACCAACCCACCGGAGACTGGCACCGCCTACCATACAAAGTCTCATACGGTGCCATATGAATGCCCGACTGATAACTGTTGTTGCAGAAAAACTCTACAAGTGGCAAGAATTGATGCCAGGAACCCCCCAATATCCAACACACATGCATGAAGCATATCCTCCAATATCTGAATAGTACACTCAGAACCGCGAGTTCTCAACTCTACAAGGGTGAAATGATGTACTCAACTCCACCCGAGTACCCAACTTATGTTGTACGACTCTCTAGAACCGCGATGTAAACTACGTACCCCGGTCATAGATGATATATACCAACACGCCATGAAGCCTGATAACCTCGCGAATGTAAACCAGAGCCAGTTGCTTCGAAGAGTAAGTAGTAACCACAGGAATGAAATGAGCTGACTTGGTAAACCTATCCACAATCACTCAAACTACATCGAACTTCATCTGAGTCTGTGGGAGTCCAACAACGAAATCCATAGTGATCTGCTCCCATTTCCACTCCGGAATCTTTAGCTTTTGAAGTTATCCACCTGGATGCTGATGCTCATACTTCACCTGCTGACAATTTAGGCACCGAGCTACATAATCCACTATGTCCTTCTTCATCCGCCTCTACCAATAGAGTTGCCTCAAGTCCTGATACATCTTCGTGGCACCTGGGTGAACGTAATACCACGAGCTATGAGCCTCCTAGAGAATCAACTCACGCAAACTATCTACATTGGGCACACATAGTGACCTTCTTTGCATCCGTAATACACTGTCATCTCAATAGTGACCTTCTTGGCATCACCGTGCTGAACCGTGTCCTTAAGGACAAGCAGATGGGGTCATCATACTGACGCTCTCTGATACGACCATAAAGAGAAGACTGAGAAACCACACAAGCCAAAACATTAGTGATTTGGAAGTTGCCCGCCCTAATGCGGGGCGGGACTATCGCACTTGCATATCCTTTATTTAGCAATACCCAGTGTGGAGCCGCTCTTGGTGGAGGTGGGGGAGAGATGGAAATGTTTTCTTAAGGTGGTCGGCCTCGCCTATTTGCTTGAGGTTCAAGAGGAACCTCATCAACTTGGTCATCATCCACATCCTCCCCCAAGGGCAAGTTTCCGAGAGAATCATTGTTGAGATCCATTTTTTGTGCCTACAATTGTTTCACAATAAAAGTTAGTGACCTGGAAGGAAAGGAAGACAAGTCACACACAAAATCAAATATATAGCTAAATTCGTTTAGCTCCCTAGAAACGGCCCAAAAAATTGATGTCGCCCAAATTAACACCACTGATTGGGATTGTGAAGTGGTCGATGCAATTATAATTACCCAACCTTGAGTCAGGATCTATCCCTCGGGGAGCTTATATTGGGTTAGGTATATACTCAGACAAAGCGTATGATGTGCCTAAAATGCACTTCCACATATTGTGTTGTTTTTTATCTACTTCTAAAATTGAGCTATTGTTTGCAAATGTAAAGTTAGATAATGAAATTTTTGGTGTTTTTGTTTTCCACGTTTATAAAATATCTAGAGCTATGACTTCTACCTAGTGTTTACCTAACGGGTTATGGGCTTTCAGGCAGGTTTCGTTGGTCGGGGTGTAATATAGAAATCAACCAGCAATTACCCACTCGATACCTCTGATAATAGAGTGATATTGCCCAATTTGGATTTCTCAAGTCCAAATGGGTAATTCACAAAACTGTAGATATATGCTCAAGTCGGGTTTTACTATCTCTAGATTCAACCCTTTAATTGAGACTATAAATTTCTTGAGTTCACTCCAATTTCTTGCTAGCCAAGTGTTTCTAGACCTAGTTTCTCTTTCTCAAGTAAAGACTAAGTCAATTAGGAATGAATAAATGTTTGCAACAATTAATTTCAAATTAATGCATGAACTAGGTTAAATATCACACATCCAACCTTAAACAAGCCCTAAATCAACACCCATTAGGCACCCACACTAGGGTTGGGTCACAACCCTAGCTAAAGATTTAGCTACTCATAGATAAAAATGAAGAAATTAAAGAAAAAAAGATGATTAGGCTCATATTAGATGATAAAGGGATGAAAATCCAATGTTAAAATGATAAACTATTACAAAATTTCCCAAAGCAGTAAGTAAAAAACGGCTATCTAGTTTCTGAATTTCAAACTTTACAAACTTTGACAAAAAGAACTATTTATACACATTTAAAATTTTCGGATAAAATTGCCCTTTCGGAGGTTCTGCGGCCGCACAATTCTGTGTGCGGTCCACACTTTGTAGCTGAGCTTGGCAGGAGGGACTTCTGCAACCGCACAATTCTAAATTGCGGCCGCACTTCTTCAGGATTTGCGGACCGCACATTTTTAAGTGCGGCCGCACTCTGGACTTCTGCAGACGCACTATAATAGTGCGGCCCACACTTCTTCATGGACTAGAACTCCAACTCTATGATCTTCAATCCTCTACGGCCGAACAATTATTGTGCGGTCCGCACTTTGCAAAGGATCTCTGACAGGGTTTTCTTCATGGTTTACGGCCACACTCAATATTGTGCGGTCCGCACTTTTCTCTTTTTGGTTGGTTTTAGTCCTTGTCCAAAAATACTCCTTCTTGAGTTGAATTTCATCGTTCTGGCTCATTTTCCAGTACTCCTGCAAGTAAGCACATTTTATCTTTTTTTAGGAATACCTTTAAGTATTTTTGAGCTAAAACGAAAGTAAAAGAGTGCAAATAAGTAGTCAAAATTCCTACTTATCAGTATGGCAGTCCATTGAAAGTGGTGGAACTTATTATGACATGTGTCTCTACAGTTAGTTACTCCTTGTTGATAAAAGGTGGCTTGTCTCCAATATTCCAGGCTAAAAAGGGCTTAAGGCAAGGAGACCCTATGTCTCTGTATCTGTGTGTTTTGGCTATGGAGTACGTAAACAGGTCTCTTAAATAACTCAGGCATAACCTAGATTTCAACTACCATCCAAGGTGTGCAAACAAAGAGTTAGTGCGCATATATTTTGCTGATGACTTGCTAATGTGTTGTAGAGCAGACAAAGTCTCCATACAATTGTTGTTGCAAGCTTTCCAGCACTTCTCTACTATTTTTGGGCTAAGAGAAAATCTGGAGAAAAGTTCCTTCTATGTTGCTGGTGTATCCCCTGAATTCAAAAATCAGATCATACAAGACATGCACTTTTCCATAGGGAAGATGCCATTTAAGTATCTGGGAGTTCCATTATCATCTAGAAGACAGTCAGTGGCTCAATGTCTTCCACTGGTTGAAAAGATCATTGCTAGAATAAGATGTTGGACTACAAAGTTCCTATCCTACAGTGGAAGAGACCAGCTTATAAAAAGTGCTCTTTTCGAAATGCAGACTTATTGGGCACAAGTATTCCTGCTTCCAGAAACAATTCTCACAATGGTAACAACTTTGTGTAAGACTTTTCTTTGTACAGGAAGAAATGAATTTTATATGAAAAGCATTAGTAGACTGAAGTACTCTATGTATGCCTAAGACTCTAGGAGGTTTGAGTATCTTAGATTTATTTATATGGAATAAAGCTGCAATATGCAAGCTTCTTTGGGCTATCGATAAAAAGAAGGACAAACTCTCTGTGCAATATGGATTCATGCAATCTACATAAAGGGAAAAGACCTAAAGAGTATGGCCACGCCAGCACAAGCATGTAGGGTAGTCAGGAAAATATTTGGAGCAAGAGATTGACTGACAAATGCTGGAAATAATATGGTGGCTATTGAAGAGTTTGAAGACAAGTGGAAGTTCAACAAAAAAAGGCCTAACAGTTCTTTATCCATGTTCCAGAAGGTATCTTGGCGAGGTTTGGTTCTGAACAAACACATCCTACCTAGTCACCATTATATCTTCTGGCTAGCTGTCCATAAGAGGTTGTCAACAGTTGACAGGTTGATGAAATGGGGTATAAGAGTTCCGCAAGAATTGGAATCACCAGCTCATCTCTTATTTGCCTGCCCCTACTCTAGCTCAGCAGAGCACACTCTTGAGATTCATAGGAGAACAAAGACAAGTCAAAAGCTAGGAGGAGGAAGTTGCCTAGCCAGCAAAGAAAACCAACAGTAAGAGATCAAGAGCAGGTATCATTGGATTCCTGTTTCCAGCAATGTTTTATCATGTATGGTCAAAAAGAAATGCAAGAAGGCCCAAACAACAAAAAATAGGGTGAAGGGAGGCTGATTCGAGAAATCATACAACAGTTGCATATATATATGGTCAAAAATTTTGTAGTTAGAAGAGTCACTTAGATTGTTTGTGTAGCTAGCCTACACAGATTTGAGTTGTTATAGTGATGTATAGTTTTAGTGATCTAAAGTTAGTTCTATAGTTTTCATAGTCCTGATTCACTTGAGATTTGACTCATGAATCAAATTTAGTCATATGTACGTATGGATAATTGGTTAAATGAAAATTTTCCTTTTAATCAGAAAAATTAAATAGCCATTAGAAGTCATAATTTCTTGAAATTTCTCATGCCATTGCTTTGGAGCTTGTTTTAATCCATAAAGTGATTTAAGAAGCTTACAAACTTTATGTTCTTGATTAGGAATGACAAATCCTTCTGGTTGTTTTATGTAATGTCTTCATCTAAATCTCCATTTGATGAATTATCAATCCATGAATTACTGCTAAAGCAACTAAAAGTCGAATAGGTATGATCCAAGCTACTGGTGCAAACGTATCAAAATAATTATTATCTTTCTTTTGTGTAAGACCTTTTTCCATCAAACACGCTTTGTACTTATCTAAAGCACCATCATACTTCAATTTCTTTCTCAAACCCATTTTCAACTAATAGGTTTACATCCAGGAGGAAGATCTGATAAAATCCATGGGTTATTTGACATGATAGAATACATTTCATCATCAATAGATTCACACAAAAAGTAGCACCATGTCAAGACATTTCTTCAGCATAACTTTCAGGATGTTTTTCTATCAAATAGACTTGAAAATCAGATCCAAAGTCTCTTGTTTTGATTGATCTTGAACTGCGTCTTGGTTGAATTTCTTCCATTGATTCAACTACTTTTCTTTTAAGAGGAGGTATTTATAAAAGAACCTGTATCTTGTTTTAAAGATCCTTCTTTCTTAGAAAAATTATGCTAAAAAATTTAGCATGTACAGATTCAATAATCGTGTGAGGGCTTGGAGTTTCAAGATTTACGAATCTATAAACCTTACTGGTTAGAGAATAACCAATAAATACACAATCAACTCATAGTCATATGTTGATGTTGTAATCTAACATGAGCCAAACAACATCATACTCTAAAATAATTAATCTTTTGCTTTCGATTCATCTAAATTTCATAAGGAGATGTATCAAATTTCTTGGAAGGAATTTGGTTTAATGAGTATCTGAAAGTAAAGCTTCAATCCACAAATTTTCAGGTACACCAAATCCATAAAGTATAGAGTTAATCATTTCTATAAAGTCCTATTTTTTCGTTCAGCTACAGCATTTTGTTGTGGTGTATATGAAACAGTCAATTATTTCTCAATACCTTCTGTTTACAAATATCAGTAAAATCTGAACTCAAGTACTTTCCACCTCTATTAAATATAATTGATTTAATTTCTAAACTCTATTTATTCTCAACTTCTACTTTATATGTTTTGAAACTCTCAAAGGCCTCATTTCATTTTTTTTGTTCTTAATGGAAAGACATATATGTTGAATAATCATCAATAAAAGTAACAAAATATCTCTTTCTATTATGTGACAAACAATCCATCTCACAAATATCAGCGTGGGTTATTCCAAAAGTGGATTTTCTTTCAATTGTCTTAAAAGGCTTTTTTGTTCTTGCACTTACTACAATAAAGACACTTAGCAATATGATCCTTTTCGTAATTTTTAATTAATCCATGATTCACCATAAGTTGAATGGATCTAAAATTCATGTGAACAAGATGTTCATGCCATAAGTTAGAGACTCCATAGTATAAGCAGAAATATATTCATTATCTATAATGAGTTTGAACATGCCATTTATAGCACAACCTTTTTTCACAAATATGCTATTCTTAGATAAGATAAATTTATCTGACTCAAAAATTATTTTAAAATCATGCTTCAAAAGAAGTGTACCAGACACCAAGTTCTTTCGAATATCAGGAACGTACAATACGTCTTTCAATGTGACTATATTTCCAGAAGTAAATTTCATATGAACAGTTCCTTTTCCTATAACCTTAGCAGAGGACGATTTCCCATATACATGACTTTATCGTCCCCCACTAATTCATAGGTCTTAAAACTATCTGGATCACCTGATATGTGACGAATTGCACCGGTGTATATCCACCATTACTTGATTTTCTGCTACAAATGCTTCTGTGACCATCGCCACAAGTTCATCATTTCTACTATTGTTGACTTTTCCTTTATTCTTTAAATATTTAAGAATTTTATAATCACGAGCATTATGACAAACTTTATGACAGTGATAACACTCACTTGACTTAGAATTAGTACTGGTACGCTTGAAATTTTTCTTTTTCTTTACCTTTGTAAATTTCTTGTTATCTAGTTCCCTTTTGGTTGATTTCTCTTCAACCACGTGAGTTTTCATGACAGGTTTCTTGAAAATATTATTGTCATAATTTTAGTCACTTGTTCAATTTGTAAATGTTGCAACAATTATTCAAGAGTCAAATATTCCTTCTTATGTAAGAGCTTACTTCCGTACTGTTTCCATGACAGGAGAAGTTTTGAAATAATAGCACCAACATGAAAGTTTTCAATTTGGTCATTGCTCCGAGAATATATTCTTACATAAATAATCGTCATCTCTCCACTTAGTAATTTGTTCTCTAAGTAGCCTCATTAGTTGCTACCTCAGAATTAGGAGCGTTTGGACAAGGTTCTTCAAGAACATATGTTAACTTCAAATGTCGTAGAAAGAATTCCATCTTTCCACACCATTTAGGAAAGTCTTTTCCATCAAATGTTCTTAAAATTTGAATTTGGCAAAAATGAAATACCACTCGAAATTTCTGTAAAAGACATAGTGACAACTATCTTCAAATTGGTATAACAAGGATTACAAAAATATTAGAAAATAAAAATAAACTTGCGTGGCTTAGAGGCACATAGAGAAAATATTTCTTGAAGATAGTTGGAGTCTTTTTCACGAGCAAACGGAAGAATAAATGAAAACTCTATCTCTAGGATTCAACTAAGCCACACAACAAGTACCATTAAAGAAGGTTACTCTTTTATTTTTGAATCTATGATTTCACCATTCGATAAATGTCTCTTTAATATTTTAAGTAAAAAGCAACTTTTGAATTACTTGTATTTTTCCAAACAAAATCAGCCATATTTATAGGCTAAAGACTCTTGAAAAATAAGTTTATTTCATATAATAAAGATCATGAATATGTTCATGCATTTGGGAGATTAAGAAGCATTTGCTAAAATAAAAGAAACGTATATAGTAAATCAAGAATGAATTCGCATTCATTCACTTTTGAAAATAAGAGTCTTTTGATCAAATACATTAATTTATCGAATACATTATTTTAAATTAATTGAAACACTTATTCCAACATGAACTTGTCATGACCCAAAATGCAACTAGCCGTGTTGGCACCTAATCCAACCTACTAAGTAAGCCAGTTAATAATAAATCAATTCAAATGATATTTATTAATAGAAGAAAAGATAATACAACCAATTTATTAGGCAATAATTTCCAAGAACTGGTAGTACAAATCATGAGCTTCTAAGATTAGATTTTTACAAAAATTGAACTGAAATAAGTACGACATCAGTTTGAAATATAATTGAACAGAGTTCGAATCTAATGCTACCAAGGACAAGTGATAGCCATAACTGGAACGCATGTACATCTTCAAATTCAGCTCCCGCCGTATGCAGCAACATCAACATCCAACATTTGCACGCAAGGTGAAAAAGTTCAATATGAGGTCATAATTCAACACCAATGTTGGTGTTAGCCGTTCTTAACAATATAATAAAAGTGGTGCAGGAAAAAACTCAGAGATATAATGTTCAGCTCGTTTACAGTTACGGAAAATAGGCATGTTTTTCAAGTATAACAATATAAACTCAAATCTCTTACCGAAAGAACCAAAATAAGAGTAAGTTTGTAAAATTGTGATTTTCTTTCCAAAATCTCAACAGGTAAATGTTTCATGATCAAATGGCATGAGGAAAATAAATCTCTATGCCTTTATATCAATGTATATGAGAAGTCATGAATGACGTGATACCGTATAAGAGGAAAAATGCATCTTTATGCCTGTATGTCAAGTGTGCATGTCAAATGCAATTCAACATAGTGAATAACCATATGCCACACTCTTAGAGTATCAATCCACTCAGTCCTCCCAACCACTCAATCCTCCCAGTCACTCAATCCTCCCAATTGCTCGGCACTCGCACTCGCACTCGCACTCACACTCACACTGGCACTCGCACTCGCACTCGCACTCGCACTCGCACTCAATAGGTATCTGCACTCACTGTGGGTGTGTAGACTCCGGAGGGGCTCCTTCAGCCCATGCGTATAATGAGCCAATCATGGCATGAATCCACGCGGACTAATCGTGCCATAATATTAATAACTGGATCCGCACGGACAAGTCACGTGTTGCACAGACAAGTCACGTGTTGCACGGGCAAGTCACGTGTTGCACGGACAAGTCACGTTCTATAGTATTAACACCTGGATCCGCACGGACTACTCACGTGATATAGTATTAATAACCTTAGAATCAGGCCCTCGGCCTCACTCAGTCATCAATCTCTCCAGTCTATCGGGATCACCACACTTACACCAAGCAGTCCAAATCAATGATATGAGATGTAACAATATACAATAACAGAGATTGAGACATGATATGTAACGATGAATATGACTGAGTACATAACTACAATCAAACAAATAACTCAATAACAAGGAACAACCACTGTGGGTCTCATAAAGCCAGCATATAGCCTAAACATAATTTCTAGCTTAAATTACAGCTCAAGTGCTCTAACACATAGAGTATAGTAAAAACGTTCAATTAAGGTAGATAAATAATTCCATAGAACTGATTAAATCACAATTCACACGGTGCACGCCAATGCGCCCGCCACCTAGCATGCGCATCACCTCAACATCAATCATGTAACATGCAATTTGGGATTTTCATACCCTTAACACCAAGTTTAGAAGTGTTACTTACCTCGAGCATGCCAATTCTAAAACCGAGCAAGCCAAACAATGCTCCAAAATGACATCCCATGCGTACCGACCTCCGAACAACTAAAAACTAGTCAAAAGCAACTCAAATACATCAAATAACAGCAAATGAAACCAACCCAATCGACCAAGGTTGAATATTTAATCAAAGGCCCAAAATCAGCCATCAAACTCGGGCCCGCACCTCAGAACCCAGGGAAACTCACAAAATTCGATAACACATTCAATTACGAGTCCAACCATACTAGTTTCACTCAAATCTGACTCCAAATTGATATTTAAACTCGAAATTCATTCTACGAAACTTCAGGCAAAATCCCCAAATTTTTCCCTTGAAACCATCGACCAATGCCAAAAACAAGAATAGATTAATGAAATTTAATTAAAAATGAGTAGAGAACACTTACCCCAATCCACATGGTGAAATTCCTCTCCAAGGTCGCCCAAACCGAGCTCCAAATCCCAAAAATGTGAAAGGAAAACGACCAAGTCTCGAAATATAATCTGCCCAGTTTCATCGCATTTGCGATCAATTCGTCGCATATGCGGCCCTCGCTTTTGCAAAGAATCCCTGAACCAACAGCCATCTCTTCTGCGATCTCCTACCCGCTTCTATGATCGTGCTTCTGCGCACATTGAACCGCGTCTACGGTTGCGCAGATGCGCCCATGCACCCGCACCTGCAACTCTCACGCCCAACTGTCCGTGTTTGCTTCTGCGAAGAAGACCCCACATCTGCGACCAATTTTTCGTTGATGTCGCCACACCAGAACCAGCAGCCTTAGCCAAATGCAACATGCGACGAAATGGTCCGAAACTCACCCGAGCCATTTGGGACCCCGTCCATATATACCGACAAGTACCATAACATAATACGGACCTACTCGAGGCGTCAAATCACACATAACAACATCGAAATGATGAATCGCACCTCAAATCAAACGTAAATGAACTTTGAACTTGAAATTTCCAAAACTCGCGCCGAAACATATCAAATCAACACGGAATGAACCCTAATTTTGCACACAAGTCCCGAATGACATAACGAAGCTATTTCAATTCTTGGAACCACAATTAGAATCTGATACTATCAAAGTCAACTCTTAGTCAACATTATGAACTTTCCAAACCTTTAAATTTTCAACTTTCGCCAATTAGTGTCATATCCTTCTAGAAGTATTCAAATGCAAATCCGGTCATATGCCCAAGTCTAAAATCACCATCCGGTGCTAACATAACCATAAAAACTTCGTTCCGGAGTCAAATTCACAAAAGCCAAACTTGATCAATTCTTCTAACTTAAGGCTTCAACAATAAAATTCATTTTTCCAAATCAAACTTCGGATCACTTGAAAACCAAATCGACGATACACACCAGTCAATACATCATACATAGCTACTCATACCCCAAAACTACCGAGCGAAATACAAATGTTCAAAATGACCAATCGGGTCAGTACAGAACTGATACACATGGAGTTTCAAATATTTTCCTTCAAATCTGAATATTTAACCTCGATCTCAAGCTACTCAATTTTAAGCTCATTAGCTTTGCTGTAACCGGTGGCTTGTGTTTAATTTTAAAATAAAAGGAGATTATCATCTGTTTGGTTGAATTCAAAATCAGAACTCAGATAAAGAAGAAGAGAAACAAAGCGAGAAGGGGAGGAAAAATAAATAGGAGACAAACTTTTAGTTTTTAAGGGATAGGGAAAATGGGTAGACAGATGATATTTTAGGCTCAAATAGGAAATTGTTGCAATGCTTTTTAATATAGGTAGAAATGGATAATACAATTGTCCCAAATAAGTATTTTGTGTAGTTTTCTCAAAAAATAATAGGAGGAATATAAACGTTCAATATTGACAAGTTGGATTACAAATTATTTGAACACATTTCAATTTCAGCAATAAATAATTCCAATATGTCACAAATTTAATCTCAAACATACACGAAAAAGCTTTATACTTAATAATTTTGTCACTCCATTTTATCCATGCTAATGTGAGCAATTATAAAATGTTACATGTTACTTTTGACTTGTGTATCGTTTGAAAATAAATTTTAAAAACTAATTTTGATTACGAAACTATCATATAAGTGAAAAAACACTAAATTCTAAAATGATCTCGCATTCTTTAAAGTTAACAAAATTAATACTCCACGTCTTCCAATTTATTTTGTGGTAGCATTACTTTATTTGGGGAGTCAAAATAATTCTTCTTTAACCATATTTTTCTTAAATAAATATTATAATTTTCTTATTATTAGATATTATTACTTGTAGTAGTTTTTATGTATTTTTAAAATAATTTAATTTCCAAGAACATGAATAATTTATATCCCAATTCACACTAGAAAAACTACTTTCGACCGTCGTCTCGTAACCTTCCCAAGGAGATCAATGTTTGAATGACAAAATATATAAAATACCAGCTGACCTTGTAGTCCCCTCTTACACTTATTGATTATGAGAATAATTTTGTACACCTAAACCTTTCAAAAGTAACTTTTTATAGATTTGAATTACACGTGCCAATCGAAGAGCGACACGTGTCATACCTAAAAATATATACTATACTTAGTATAAACCCCAATTTACAACATTAAAAAAATAAATTAAAGTAGCTACGTGTCATCCTCAACAACCCCACCCGGGTTTATCCTCTTCCCCAATCCTACCTCCCCGCTGGCTCCTCCTCCAGTATAACTTGCACGCTGGCTTCCTCCAACACACCCTCCATTCCTATTATCTTCCCAATAATTTTCAGATCCATCGGTGGCCATAAAACTTATTTCCTTCGCCGGAGCAGGGACGAGAGCAGTGAAAGTTTGACCACAAATTGATGAGAAAAAGACTGAAAAAGACACAATTAGACCCAAAATTGCACTTAAAAAAATAAAATAATCATTCAAACGAGCTTTGATGATGGATTTCGACTCTAACTTTAATCCTAGAGATTAGAACTCCTCCAACGCTCGAGACCAGGCTGACAATTACGAAAAAACTATTGTTTCACCTAGAATCGGTGATTTTGTTAGGTTGATTTTGAATCAATTTTCACAAACTCGATTCAGGATGGTTTGGATTTGCGAGTCAAGAAATCGAGACAGTGGATTTCTTAATCTTTGCTGGGTTTTCTTCTATTTCTTCTCTGACTTTTATTTCTTAACCAATGTTGTTGCTTGTTTCTTATATTCCTGACAATGAAGATAGAAGAGAATGAAGAAAGAAAAAAACTAGATATGTGGCGCTAAAATAAGGTTTCAGACAAAGTTTTTTACTATTCTCGCCTGCTTTCGGTGTAAAACACGCGCCTGTCATGGGTCAAAAGTAGTGTGTCATAGATACACTTTGAAAGGTTAGGTTTGCAAGGTTATTTTCAGTTTTTGGCTAATATTGTCCCTTATCTTTAAAGGTAGGTCTATTTTGGTCTCTTAAATATAATCTTGGGCATATTTAGTCTCTTAAGCATGCTAAAGTATATCACTTTTAGTCTCACTGACACAACGTGTCCAAAAACTAACGATGTTACCCAATTCTGATCCATGAAGCAAATCTTCTGCTCTGAAGCAAAACGTTTCCTCTCCTTTTATTGGATAGCGCAAATTATCACGTTAATTACTCATTTTTAGAAAATGTCTTCTAAGATTTTGATCTTGAAAATATCCCCTTATGTGCCAGTTTTCAATGAGACAATGACATTGTATAGCCGCTGTAAAAATAATAGCCGAAAAAATATATAAAATTAGTACACACACACACACACACACATTTTGTATGTTAATATACAAAAATTATTACAAATTTTATATACTTTTTTCGCTACCAGATGTAAATAGTTTCTGGCATGGGCTAAAAGTGATAATACAACCTGGTTATTCGTTTGCTTCAATAATATGCCTAGAAGTAATACTGGCAGCTCTATTTTTTTCAAATTTTAACTTTTCTTTTTGGAAAAATCAACCGAAATTTTTAAATGTATATACATACAAAACAATATACAAGTTTTATACATTTTTTCGTATATTATTTTTATAGTGGCTATACATTGTCATTTTCTCATTGAAAACTGGCATAGAAGGGGATATTTTCAAGGTCAAAATTTTAGAAGACATTATTTAAAAATGAGGAATTAAAGTGATAATTTGTGTTATCCAATAAAAAGAAAGGATATATTTTGCTTCAGAGCAGAAGATTTGCTTCATGAATCAGAGTTGGGTAACCCCGTTAGTTTTTGAACATGTTGTGTCAGTGAGACTAAAGGTGCTCCACTTTAGCATACTTAAGGGACTAAATATGCTCAGGGTTATATTTAAGGGACAAAAATAGACCTACCCTCAAAGATAAGGGACAATATTGGTCAAAAACTCAGTTTATTTCCGTGGTCAATAAGGTCAATTGGCATTTTCTGTATTTTTCCATATTTGAATCGGAAAATTATAACGACCCAGCCGGTCGTTTTGAGACTACCCTCAAAGATAAGGGACAATATTGGTCAAAAACGCAGGTTATTTCCGTGGTCAATAAGGTCAATTAGCATTTTCTGTATTTTTCCATATTTGAATCGGAAAATTATAACGACCCGGCCGGTCGTTTTGAGAATTTAAGTCCTGCTCGGCAGCATAAGATCTTGAGCAGCTTCGTATTATGTGTATTGACTTGCATGCGTGGTGAAGTTCAGTTACCGGGCGATTCAGAGTCAAATCAGAAGAACGATTTTAGTTTTGGAAGCTTAAGCGGTAAGAGTTGAACAAAATTTGACTTTTGTGTAAACGGGTAAACGACTCCTGAATGGATTTTGGATGGTTTCGACAGCTTTGTATGGTGATTTTTGACTTAGGCGCGTGTCCGGATTTGGATTTGGAGGTCCGCAGGGTAATTTGAAGCATTTCGATGAAAATTGGAAAAGTTGAAGTTTGGAAGGTTTAGAGGTTTGACCAAGAGTTGAATTTGGTTATATCAGGGTCGAAATGCGATTCCGAGAGTTAGAACAACTCTGTTATGTTATTTGGGACTTGCCTACAAAATTTGACGTCTTTCCGGGTTGATTTGATAGGTTACGACGCGAGTTTTTGAAGTTGGGAGGTTTGAAGTTCATAAGTCCGATTCATGGTGCAATTCGTAGTTTCGACGTTGTTTGATGTGATTTGAGATCTCGAGCGAGTCCGTGCTAGGTTATGGAACTTGTTGGTATGTTTAAACGGAGTCTCGGGGGCCTCGGGTGAGTTTCGGATGGGCTACGGGCCATTTCCTTCTATTTTTGAACTGCTATTTTCTGTCATCTGATTTTCTTCATCGTCACCTCCTCCGCGTTCACGTAGTGTAATTTTGGAGGATGAATTCTTTTTTCTCTGCATTCGCATAATCCCTTCCGCGATCGTGAAAGCCTGCTTTTCCCTCATTCGCGTTCACATCCGCCTCCTCGCGTTCACGAAGTAGAAACCAGGGACTAGGCACTGGTGATCATTTCCCCTTCACGTTCACGTGTCCCCTTGTGCGTTTGCGAAGGTTCCTGTTTCTATTTGTTCGCGTTCGCAGTCATTGTTTAATATCTTATCACCTGAGTGTAGTGTGATTGCTCGAGGACGAGCAATTGTTTAAGTGTGGGGTATTGATGCGAGGCTAGAATTCATGGTTTAACATGTTATATGCCTTACATTTCATGTGCGTTAATGATAAAGATACACTTTTTATGTGCATAATAAGAGTCTATTTCATGTGTAGCAGAATTGGAGATGAAAATCGAGCTAAATGGATGCAAATACATCGAAAATACGCTCAAGAGGCGAGGAGGAGTGCACCGGGCTATAGCCGGGAGCCAGAGCCCAAACGCCTGACCCAGCCTGGCGTTAGCCAGGCGTTAGAGCTGAAACGCCTGACCCAGCCATGCGTTAGAGTTGAAATTCCAGCCTTAGCCTGGCGTTAGCCAGGCGTTAGGGCCCAAACGCCAGGTCCCAAGTTCGGTCAATTCTGAGTTTTGACGAGTTTAAGTGTTTCCCGGTTGGAATAGAAGTCTCCTACACGTTTAGGGCTCGTCCTAAACATATAAATAGACCCCGTAAACACAACTTGAAAAAGGGAATTCGGATATTTCGAAGAGGATTCGAAGGATTCAAAGGATTCAAAGAGAGAAAACCATTGAAGTGACAAAACATTGATTTTTACATCTTTTATTCATTACTTTGTAGTTCAATTATGCAATTTATTTTGGGTTTGATTCTTATGAACATGTCTAGCTAACTTCTTTAATCTAGGGTTTTGGTAGAACCCATTGGGGATAAACTTATTATGTTATTAATATAGTTTTGATTGGTTGATTTATCTCTATTTTTTCAACTACGTTCTTGTTGTAGTTGATTGAAAGGACCCTTAATTAACTATTCCTATTTATTATGTATCTACTTGAGAAAGAGTGCATATTTAGGTAGTTGTTTGAACAACATCACTCCCAGAGTATATACGAAAGTCATAACCGAGGGTTTAGAGGTTTGATTAGAGGTAACGATACCTCGGGTGCAATCTAAAGTGAACTGTGATCGCAATCTAGCTAGCGTAACTTGAGAGAGTGCGTCTAGTAAATTATCATAATTACTTGAGAGAGATTTATGGTAGATAGAGTGTTCATGATTGATAGAGACAACTAATCAAACTATAAGAAGTATCCGAGAAGTAAGTTCACCAACGGGGGAAACCATAACATTAGACCTTTATCATTATTATTTACAACACATTGTTAGTAATTGCTAGCGTTGTTTTTTGAAATAAGGACGTTTAGGTTTGACTAATTTTAGCTCCATAATCAATTATCAATCTACACGAAATACCTATCGTGCCAATCAATCTCATTATCACCATGAATATATATCAATCTGTAAGAAAGTACCCGTTGTGCCAATGTCACTCTCATCCATACCGTGCATGTACATAAGAGACTGACATGCATAATGCAGCGGATATGTATATGTGGAATAATTACGCATGGTATATGCATATGTACCAGAAATACCTAATATGTGTAGTGATGCATATGCATAAGGTATGATCATGGTTATAACATATAATCTGACATGCATTTAACCCTTCATGTGCAAATAAAATACCAAAAGTCTAGATATGATAGCTAACATGAGTACTAATGCTCAAATAATCATACAAACAAGTAAAACATATCATAAGTAGAATATATATCAAAATAAGACACAAAAAAGTGTAAGATCTACCCCAAATATGGTATAACCTCGATGACCACATATACTCTCGTTACCTCATACATATGTCACCCCAAATACGTAGCATCTAGCATATAAGTCGAGGTTAAGCAAGATACTTACCTTATTTCAGGCTAGCTCCATTCTTCAAAATTCGACTTTTCTAGCTCCAAATCTGTCAAACGAGCCTGATCTAGCCTAAGAGTACTCAAGGAAATCAATTAAAGTTATAGAAATCAATTTCAAATGATAAAGCTTCAATCTTTCATAAAATCTTAAAAATCAACAAAAAGTCAACACGGGCTCACATAGTCAAATCCTAAATCAAAAGTAGGCTCGTTGATCTATAACCTCACGAGTCCAAATAAATGATTAGTTTTTAAATACGAGTCCAAATTGAAGTTCATCAACCCAAAATATACTCTTTTAACTTTCAAATCAAAAACTTTTTTCCTCTTTTGAATTCTTGATTCTAAGGTAAAATTGGTAGATTCATATTATTATCATAGATGTGAGTGAGAATCATTTACCTCATTGTCTTAACTAAAAATCGCTTCAAAAAGTACATCAATCCGAGCTCCCTAGCTCTAAAAATAATAAAATAAAGCCCACGTATGAAATGATGTTATATACACATATACAAAAAAAGTTCAGTGTAAATTTTCAGAAATGATAACATTGCCTCTTTTTACTAAATAGTCACAACTTTATACATAGATATAATAATACATGGTTTGAATTTTTTGAAACTACATTCGAAGGGTTACAACTTTTATTTTTAAACTATCCCCAAACTCTTTATCGAATCGGAAGAAATAATGTTATGGAATTAGGTTGAATGCAAAAAGGCCTTGTTACAGCAATTTAAATATTTTTCAAACTTGCTCGAAACTCACCAAGCCTCTTGCGTTCCCTGCAAATTATCCCAAGAATTCAAAATACTCTATATGGACTTATACAAAGGCTCAGAATACAAATAGAAGTGCTCTTAATCTGAATGTACGTACAGGTCTAAAACCATCATACAAACCTATATGAACTTTCAAATCATGATTTCGAGTTCATTTACTAATTTTGTGGACTTTGATCAAGTCTCTTAACTTAAGGACTCTAGTTGGGAATTAAGTGTTCTAAATTATTTTTGTATCTCTCAGGATCCAAACCAACCATATCGTATGTCACAACCCAAAATTTCACCGGAGCGTGATGGTCACTAACACCATGTCACGGCCCCAAATCCTAAGCCGACCGTGATGGCGCCTATCATGGAATGAGGCTAGCTAACCATTACATACTACCATAATATTTCATAATTTCCAAAACTATACCGGTCCTTCACCAAGAACTTTTTTTCCTTTCAATTAAGCAGATTAAAGCAGCAAAATGAGTTAAACAATTTATACACTACCCCAAAACCTGGAGCCAACTTTCATGAGCACCTAGGACGATAAATACAATGTACAATAAAGTGAATTTGCTACTACAAGAGTCAGAAGTATGAAAGACAAAACTATAAACTGAGGAAAAGAAAGGAGGTGAGTTGGGGACGCTGAGCAGCTACCTCGATCCACGAACAAACTCCAAGCACGTCAGAAAATCAACTGGCGAGATGGTCCGGTACCTGGATCTGCACACAGATGTGCAGGGAGTAACGTGAGTACACCAACTCAGTAAGTAACCAAAGTAACTAAAAACTTGAGTGTAGTGACGAACATTTATAAATCATGATTTCATAAAACAGTAATTCAACTTTTATTAAAAGTCTCAGTATAAAGAAGAGAGGGAAAACAGTAAAATTCACAATGTAACAGCCATCCGGGCACAATATCTCTCATAACAAGGTATATCAGTCACTCGTGACTCCACTATCAGTATTTCATGCTCACACTAAGCACTCGCACTCCACAAGTATCAGATAACCACTCAATTGCTGCAGCGTGCAGCCCGATTCGAATAACAAATGCTGCGGCGCGTAACATATATATATATATATATATATATATATATATATATATATATATATATATATTCGACTGTGCTCACTGGAGGTGTACAGNCCAAAGTAACTAAAAACTTGAGTGTAGTGACGAACATTTATAAATCATGATTTCATAAAACAGTAATTCAACTTTTATTAAAAGTCTCAGTATAAAGAAGAGAGGGAAAACAGTAAAATTCACAATGTAACAGCCATCCGGGCACAATATCTCTCATAACAAGGTATATCAGTCACTCGTGACTCCACTATCAGTATTTCATGCTCACACTAAGCACTCGCACTCCACAAGTATCAGATAACCACTCAATTGCTGCAGCGTGCAGCCCGATTCGAATAACAAATGCTGCGGCGCGTAACATATATATATATAT
>ML386203.1:879-12148 GCA_005239525.1 Nicotiana knightiana
TAGATCTTTATTACAATTGTTTACACCTTAGCGTAGTTAATCTTTAGTTTTAATCTTCAGTTTTAGTAATTTAAATAACCTCAAGTGACCATTGAGTATTCTAACAACTTGCTTGATACGTAAATTCCCTGTGGGATCGACTCTGGGCATAATACCCCGGATTATATTTGCAACGCCCACTTAGTCTTTTATTAGACATAGTTGAGCATGATCAGTTTCTAATCTATTGCTGCATCTATGACCAAATTGACCCAGAAGAGTGCTCCGTTTAGGTGGACTTACAGAGCTCGGTGGGAGGCAATTTTTCGAGTGTTTTTCAGAGACATTATTGGGTTAAAGTATCCTAATTTCGTTTTTTGTTAATTCACATGAATCTATTGTTAATTTTATCATTAAATTAGTGTTTTGGAGTTGGAAATTGGGGGGAAATGGTGGAAACTTCTTAGACAAAACTTTTGATTGTCGAAAGGTGAATTGAGGTCGTATTTGAATAATTCTTATATGGTTGGACTAGATATCGAATGGGTGTTTGAATTTTATAATTTTGGTCGGATCCCGAGATAGAGGGCCCGGATTGACTTATTGGATTGGCTTTTTAGTTATTCGCAAAGATTGTATTTTAATTAGTTTCCTATAGTTATATTTATTGAATGAAATTTTTTTGACTGGATTCGAGCCTTTCGGAATTTGATAATCGAGGGAAAGGCCTTCTAGTTGATTGATTTAGCATGGTTTGAGATAAGTTGCTTGCCTAACCCTGTTGGGGGAATTACCCCTTAGGATTGGTGTTGATTGTGATAATTGTGATATATGAAAGCCGTGTACGCAAGGTGACGAGTGTGTACATGGGCTAAATGTGGAAATTTCCAGTTTTAGCTATGTAGATTCCTTACATGCCTTAATTGTGTCGCCCTAATATGTTAGAGTCATCGATTTTAGTCTAATTTCACACGTCTGCTTGTCTTATCTCTTACTTGCTAATTGCTCTACATGTCTAGTTGAAGTTCTTGTTTCCTTTATCCCGTATTCATTATTTAACTATTGAATTATTTACTTGAAATTGTTATTCTTGGGATATCGTGTTGTTGAAATTGGTATTGAGTTGCAAAGGCCGTGATTCCTATTGAGGCAAAGTGTCAAGTGGTAAAATATCATTCTATCGAGTTATTCTTCCGGTTATTATTGTTAAGACTTTGTGTATATTGTGGTTGAGCCATGGGATCTTTATCGTGAAATTCTATTATTTGTTTTGTTTCTCTGGCAAGATGTGATATTGGGCACTTTAGGCGCGATTTGTGATACAGTGTAATATCGATACGCATGTGGTGGTATAAGGTCTGAGGATTGATATGCATGCAGTAAAATAAGGTGGTCTTGATACGTGTGGCTAGTAGGAGAACTGTTTGAAGCCATGCTGTCACGACCTAATTTCCCCTCCGTTGGGTATCGTGATGACACCTAGTCTTAGGGACTAGGTAAGCCTAACATTTACTGAATAACAACAATAATAAAGGAAATCTAACAGTCTTGATGCAGAAATATTTATAGAATTTACAATTTCCCAAATATGGTAGTACAAGTCATAAGCTCTACAGAGTTTACTACAACTTCTAAGTACAACTGTTTGGAAGTAAGTAAAAATAATGTAAATACAAAAAAGGAAGGTGACGCCGAAGCCTACGAACGCGCAGATAGGTTTACCTTGAGTCTCCTCAGCAAGAATCTGCACAGCTACTAACAACCAATACCTGGGTCTGCACAAAAATGTGCAGAAGTGTAGTACGAGCACATCACAGCGGTGCCCGCTAAGTATCAAGACTAACCTCGGTGAAGTAGTGACGAGGACTAGTCAAGACACCCGCGGGTCTAATAAATTGAACAAGCATAATTATAGGAATGACAGAACATGACATCTATATAAAGACTACGCAATATGGCTAACAAAATAGAAACTGCAATAAGGAAGGAGAAACAACAAGTAATAGCAGAACACCATAATAAGACACAGAAGAATAAAAGTAAACACAGCCCAAATTCGAAAATCACAATACAATAAAGGCAAGTAATAACTCAGCAACTGCAATAGTTTTCACTTCAGGTCTTAGCCAACAAACCCCAAATAAATTAGTCAAATCCTGCAGGTGTAAGCTTTCACCCGTAAGTTTTTAAATTGAGGTCTTTAGAATAAAACCCTTTTCAAATAATAAATTCTTTTTGAAAGATACTTCCTTCAAATAAATATCCTTCAAACATAGTTCTTTCAAGATAAATACTTTTCAAATATGAGCTTTTCAAACAAATATCCTTCAAACATAGTTCTTTAGAGATCAATACTTTTTCAAATATAAGCTTTTCAAATAAATACCCTTCAAACATTGTTCTTTCAAGATCAATACTTTTCAAATATAAGCTTTTCAAATAAATATCCTTCAAACATAGTTCTTTCAAGAACAATACTTTTCAAATATACGATTTTCAAATAAATATTCTTCAAGTATAAGTCATCATGTGACACATAAGCATTGAAGATTAGAAGCTTCGAACAAAGATATAACAACAAGGAAAATCTACTGGGATACCGTCCCGTAGTCCCGAATTATCTATGCAGTATAGGAGAATCTCCCAGAATACGTCCATAGTCCCAAAATAAATATGCAGTACAAGGGGATCTCCCGGAATGCATCTTTAGTCCCAAAATAAATATGCAGTACAGGGGGATCTCCTGGAATATCGTTCCATAGTCCCAAAGTAAATATGAAGTACAGGCGGATCTCCTGGAATATGTCTGTAGCCCCAAAATAAATATGCAATACAAGGGGATCTCCCGGAATATCCTTCTATAGTCCCCAAAGTAAATATGCAGTATAGGGGGATCTCCCGGAATATGGTTCTGTAGTCCTAAAGTAAATACGCAGCACAACCAACAGAGATAACAATTAGACAACAATGACAATAATACAAAGTACGACAAGTAAATCAACTCAAGAACTTTAAATCACAAAGAAACGGTAGAACTCATTCACAAGGAATAACCACAGTAAAGAATGCTAGGCGTAAGGAGAACAACTCAACAAGGAAATTCTAAAATGTAACAATGATTCCACAATATTCAAGTCAACATTAAGGAAGCCAACACAAGTCAAATAGTTCCAAATAAGGAAAGTAGACTAAAATATAGCTTGTCTAAACTCCTTTTTAGGTTTAGCAATTACGAAGGATATTCCACAATTCAGTTAGGATAAGCAGCAGAAAATAGCTATAACTCCAATTAAGACTAAACAACTATAGGATGAGCTAATAATAGTTTCAATTAAAGATAAGCAGTTATGAAAAGATAGCATGGCGGTGGAAGGGGTACAATCATCAGTTAAGTCAAACAAGAGTCAAATGAACAATAAGAGTGAATCCTAAGGCAATCGACTCTAATTAAAGCATGTAAAGGTGAAACTAGCTGATCGGAACTCAAATGTATCAAGAACAGCTTCATACACGGTGAATATAAGGACCTAAGAACCATAAAAGGCCATCTTCCCAAAATTAAGTCCGAGAACGCACTCGTCACCTAGTATACACGGACTACAATCAACATAGAGGACTCAAATCATAAGGGATAGTTCCCCCACACAAGGTTAGGCAAGATACTTACCTCAAAGATGACAAACCGGTACTCTAAAATGAACTTCTCGGGAAAAAGACCTCCGAACGGATCAAATCTAACCAAACCAACTTCAAAACATAAATAAAAGACATAAGAAACTATTCCGGATCATAAAGCCTCAATCTTTATCAAATTCTAAGAATCGCCGCAAAAGTCGACCCCCGAGCCCGCACCTTGGAACCCGAAAATTTTTACAAAATTCCGAATATCAATTCCAATATGAGTTCAACCATACAAAAATTATCAAATTCCGATATCGTTTCGTCCCTCAAATCATGATTTTTCATTTTGGAAATTTTCTTCAAAAATCAACATTTTCCTCAACTCAAAACACAAATTAAATGATAAAAACAAAGATAAAATCATGGAATATATTTTAATTCTAGGTAAAGAGCACTTACCCAATCGAATTTCTTGAAACCTCACCAAGAATCGCTCAAAGCCGAGTTTTACAAGTCAAAATATGGAAAAATGGTCTAACCCTCGATTTGAAGATCTTATATACTGCCCAGGTGTTTATGCATCATGAACGCGGAGAAAGGATCGCGTTCGCGAAGAAGAAGAATGAAGGCTGCCAAGAAATACCCTTTCCTGAACGCGAGTGAACGGACGCGGACGCGATGAACAAATGGGCAGGAGCTTATGTGAACGCGTATAGGACACGCGAACACGAAGAGGGTAAATTATCACAGTGCCCAGGGCCTAGTTCCTACTACGTGAACGCGGAAGGGGGACGCGAACGCGATGAATTGAATGAGCAGGGGTCCGCGAACACAAGGTACACTATGCGAACACGTAAAAGGAAAAATAGGTGGGTCAGAAGAACACTACATGAACACGAAGAGCACTTCATGATCGTGAAGAAGGATGGCAGACACCATAAACCAGCAACCCAAACATAGAGAAAAATGACCTGAAGCCCATGAATCGAACTATGAACTCCCAAATCTTCCAACTTCAAAAACTTGTGCCGAAACTAATCAAACCAACCCGGAATGATGCCAAATTTTGCAGACAAGTCCCAAATGACATCATGGAGCTTTTCCAACTCTCAGAATCACATTCCGAGCCCGATATCACAAAAAGTCAAATTCCGGTCAAATTTCCACTGCTTAAGCTTCCAAACCTAGAATCCTTCTTCCAATTCGACTCTGAATCATCCAAAAATTGAATTCAACCATGAACACAAGTCAATACACATAATATGAAGCTTCTAAAGACCTTATACCGCTGAACAGAACTTAAATTCTCAAAACGACCTCCTAGGTCATTATATCATCCCCCTCTTAAACAAACGTTCGTCCTCGAACGTGCCAAGATTTGCCTCGAAGTCCTCAATTCACTGAATGCACACTTCCAACATACACCCGCGGGTGATCCCACGTCACCCCAACCTGTATAAGCCTATCGACTGTCGCACCCCGTTTTTATCCCCGAGTGCTCTTTCTGGGGCCGGTTGAAAGGGTTTATGACATTGGTTGGGAAAACTCGTTCCTTTTGGGAAAGGGATTTGCATATTTTGAAGAGTCGCCACCTAACGATTTTAACGGTGCGTTAGGGAACCTAAGGGGTTCAATTACAACTATGTTACTAACCAGAGACTGGGTAAGGGCTTGAAATTATCCTAAGGGGAAGGTGTTAGGCATCCATCGGGGTCCACAAGTGTGGTACCCGGCCAAATGGTTTCTGTGAATTTGTACAATCAGCAAATAACAAGTAAAGTCTCAAATAAGAGGGGATTTAAGTCTTAAGCATGGAGATGTTTGAAAATAATAAAGGAGATTAGACTTTGAAAAGGATTACGAGCTAAGCATATAAAAGTTATCCTAGGTTTATAATAATATGGATCACATCAATGCAATACCCGTTAATCACTCCTCGAAGAGGGGCTACACGTGGTATTAGCGCACCGGTCATCATATCCATATTCTACCTTTTCACACCCCGTGAAAGCAACTAAATCGAGTGTTCATCTCGACCTCTAATGCATGTTGTTACCCGTCCCTTCCTATTAGTCCCGAAGGAAATTAGAACTCCTATCCTAAAGGAGGTGCTAGGCAGACCCTCAGGTTTTAAAGGTGAAAATGCTAAGGCGACATATGATGAACAAATAGAACTACAGATAAAGGGGATAGCACATAAATAGGAAAGAGGTTCAAGTACCACCACAAATAGTACACATAAACAGCATGTCTCATACACAATTAAGGTCCAGATTCAGATCCTACGCATGGTGTCTAAGTGATAATAACAAAGACAGAATTATTGCATAACTCATAGAGGAAGTCTTAATCAGACTTGCCTACTGGTTTTAAGCATGCTGACAGTTGAACACTAATCACAAAGGACAGTTCTGGTTATATTTTTTAAGTTAATTACCTAAGGCTTGCCTAAGTGTAAGATAACATGTAATTCTAGGTGTTGAAGATGTGCAAAGACTAATTACCAGTTGTTTAGAACAGGGGACTGTTTTAGATATCTGTATTTAGACTAAGTGCAGTTAAATGAATACGATCCTATATCATGATGTCTAATGCAGCATGATGCATAGTAACCTAAACAGGATTTCTAAATGCACATAAAATCACAACATTATGCACCGTTTCAGGAATAACATAGGTGACAGATTTTAATCGTTTTTTTACCTAGAACAGGATCTCTACATGTATAGCATGATGAGACATGATTGCAGTTTTGTTACCATTATTTATTCTAGGACAGGACTTCTAAATGAAGCTTCAGGACACGTTTATAGCAATTTACTTAGTTATTTGTCCTATAGGCATGATCTCTAAGTGAGGGCAATGAATGATGACGTGCTGAAAGGAAAACAGTATATATGAGCCTAAGTAGCATGATATCTAATGCATGGCATGTTGTACCTAAACATGGCTGCTATTGCGCATAGAAAAGCTAAACCTAGAAACATGGTCTTTACCCTTAATTATACTATAGCATGCATATCACCCACCCATTTTCACTATCCGACCCCAGAGTTATTTACAATTAATTATTACAGACCATGGGATATGAATTACACAACTGAAATAGAAGAAAAATAAGAAGTTAACTATAGGGAACCTACAGAATAGGCACAAGTCTCCAGGTCCTCAATGCTAGGTAATGTTTCACAGCCTTTTCACAATCCGGGTGTGTTAGAGTTCCCTAAGAATCTCAAGTGATCCCGGGCAGTGCTCACACCAAGATTTTATAGCCAAGATAGAGTAAGTGCAGTGTGGAATGGCCAGCCTTTGTGTGTCAAAGTTCAGAGGGAGCTCAAGGATCCCAAGGCAATGCTCACAAATAGGGGGCAGAACCTAGACTTCTAAGAGTATATGTGAGAGTGCTTGACATAGTTTTGAAAAGGTTAAGTAAGAAAACAGTTTTGAAAAGGGTAAGTAAGAAAACAGTTTTGAAGAGGGAAACTTGATTAGAATAGTTTTATAACAAATAAGTTTAACCACTAAAAGGGCAGGAACACCAAGTTCAACATCACACAAAGGACCAGGAATAGTCCAACAATCACAAGCAGGGGTAATGGGATTTGAGGGACAAATATAGAGCATGTGAAGGCAAACATGTAGTAGGCAGTACACAATCGGAAGTTCATAAGGATTCAGGGGATTGGGGAATACAGTAGGGTGTAGGATTATACTAACATAACAGAACCAAATATTACAAGACAATGGGATTTACCCTAATCAAACTAATGTACCAAACATAGGCATGAAGATTTCATAGAATATGTATCAAGTACAGAAAGACATGATGGTTATTACAAATAGAGTATAACTTATCATGTGAATGGAGTTCAGGATCCTGGTTACATGGTGAACAAAAAAATAATAAGTAAAAGCAAATTAGAAACACAACGACTTGCAACAGTAGGAGAAACATGTTGGTTTGAGAACTGAAATCTGAATTAGAACATACCAGTGAAGGAAAATCAGAGATTCAAGTAAAAATCACATAGAATCAGGGATTCAATACTACCACACAGTAAATGATTAAAGGGATTAACAAACGAAGATGATATAACAGGGAGAATCAAAGAGTCAGAAACCCTAATGACTGTAGCAGAAAGAAATCACATAGGGTTAGAGATTCATCTAAACAAAACAGTAACAACTAGAGGGATTTTTAGAAACCCTAGTTGGAAAAAAAATCATTTTAGGAAAAATGGAAAACCCTTAAAGAAAACATCAAAACGACTTGAAATATGTATAGATCTGTTACAGATCTAGAAAGATCTGAGGTTTTAGAAGTTAGGGTTTCGAAGAGAGAACCCAAAGAGGAGAGAAAAAACTCAAGGTTTTACCGGTTTCCACCGGAAAGTGTAAGAACCTTACTCGGACGGTCGGAAATGACCGGAAAATGGCATGAAAGGCCATATGTGGGAGTTGAACCGCTCCAGTTTAACTTGAGGACCATCAAAACAGTGTCAAGCCAGCGTGGGGTGAGGCATGGGCTAGGAGATGGTGAGAGGTCATGATTTTCGGCGAGGGAGGTGGCTTGAGAAGATGAACAGAGTTCATCGGAGAGGAGGGGGGGGGGAAGGTGGAACGTTCTAGAGAGAACCAGAGATAGAGAGAGGGAGGTAGAGATAACGGTTGAGAGAGAATGAGAGGGGGGAGGAAATGAGAGAGGGGGTAGTCATTAGGGGTTAAATTAGGAAGGGGCTGATATGGGCCGTTGATTTGAAATAATCAATCAGATTGCATACGGGAATTGGGTCGGGTAGGATAGGGTATTGGGCTTGGGTATTGGGATTGATTAATTGGGTTAGGACCAGGTTTGATTTAGGCTAGGATTTAAATAAAGATGGCTATTTGTCAAATACCCCCTTAAAATACATAAATAATTAATAAAATAGCTAATAATTATATAAAAATGAAATTAAGACTAAATAGGCGAAATTAAGGTAATTAACTAATATTTAAAATATAAAATGACTAACTATTGAATTAAAATGGCATAAAATGTACAATTAGGCTATAATTGCAAAATTATTGCAATTATAGCCAAATAATGCCAAATTGGCTAATTTGTGAAATAATTAATCCTAATAGGATTAAAAATAATGTATTGAGCTAGGAAATATTTTGAAATTATTTGTGATGTAATTTATGAATAATTATTGAATATAAAGTGATGAATGAATTAGAAAAATAAATTGATAAAAATATAGAAAATTATGGGAAAATACCAATTATTATAAAAAGTGATTTTGAAAGTATATATGCAAATTTAAAATAATTTGACCAAAAATTGGGTATCAACAACTGCCCCTCTTTATCTGGGAAGGATGAAAGAGTTGTCGGGTAAAGACATGATGGCCAATTTTGACCGAGTGGAAATAGCTTGAAAGGTTCAGACTGCACCCTAGTTTCTAAGCTGCCTACATATCCCTGGTTTTACAGGAATTAGGTCGTATGTAGTTCAGGAGCCACCGGCGAAGTATGCCGATGAAGTTTTATAAGGACGGATGCAACATGTAGGATTGATTGAATGAACGGCTTACGGGGTAATTAGGAGAACTGGAGCGGGATCGCTCCTGCCAGGATAGCTGCTGCTTGCCAGGTTACCTACAAATGAGTAAAATAAGCATATCGTGCGTAATTTAAACATGATGCAAATTTCCGTTGGACTATGAATGATGTCTTCGGACGGTTAAGGATGACTCTTTAGACCAAGATGTCCTGGGCCATGAATTGTTTGATGCAGGATTCGCTGACTATGAAATGATGTTCTCGGGCCATGAAGATGATGCCTTTGAAGAATGATATGCAAACTGATAAAGGAGATCCTCAGGCCATGACATGGTGTTCTCGGGCCATGAAGATGGTGCCTCCGAACGATGACGCCTTTGGATAGGTTGGTGATATTTCAGCCCATGAAAATGCAATAGCATGATGCTGACAAGACAGAGCTTAGCCTTGCGAATTTAAAAGGGCAGAGCTTAGCCAAAAGGAAGCGAATGATAGAGACATGGGATGCTTTTGAAAAGTAAATGGGAGACAATGTTTTGTCTCGAAAGGAAGAAAGGTAGCCTTATGCAGGAGTAGATGCAGATGGAGACATCGTTTTATCTCGTAAGGCAGAAAGGTAGCCATATTCAATATGCGAATGCAGATGGAGACAACGTTTAGTCTCGAAAGGCAGAAAGGTAGCCTTATGCAATATGTGAATGCAGATAGAGACAGTGTTTAGTCTCAGAAGGCAGAAAGGTAGCCTTATGCAATATGCGAATGCAGATGGAGAAAACGTTTAGTATCAGAAGGAAGAAAGGTAGCCTTATGCAATATGCGAATGCAGATGGAGACAACGTTTAGTCTCGAAAGGCAGAAAGGTAGCCTTATGCAATATGCGAATGCAGATGGAGACAACGTTTAGTCTCGGAAGGCAGAAAGGTAGCCTTATTCAATACACGAATGCATATGGAGAAAGCGTTTAGTCTCGGAAGGCAGAAAGGTAGCCTTATGCAATATGCGAATGCAGATGGAGATAGTGTTTAGTCTCGGAAGGCAGAAAGGTAGCTTATGCAATATACGAATGCAGATGGAGACATAGTTTGGTCTTGGAAGGCAGAAAGGTAGCCTTATGCAAGATGCGAATGCGGATGGAGGTAACGTTTAACCTCGGAAGGAAGAAAGGCAGCCTTATGCAATATGCGAATGCAGATGGAGGTAGCATTTAACCTCGAAAGGCAGAATGGTAGCATTATGCAAGATTAAAGAAGGTCAACAGAAATTCTTAGCTGGTGTTAAATTGCGGTAGAGAATTGTGATAATGAAGCATCATTTGTGCTAATAATAAATATTGGCATGACGAGTTTGAGGAACGATGTCCGTCCTTTGAGCGGATAATATATTTTGGGGCTTTTGAAATTTTGTGCTTGCATCCAAAGAAAGATCGTGAGTTTTGTAAAGGGGAAAGGTTAGTTCGCATTCCTGTTGGCTCTGCTTGGCTCGTTTGCTTGATCATGATGATACTGTCTGTATCATTGGGGTAGTGTTCGCTGAACAAGCTGCTTCAGACAAAAAAATATGAATGATTTTGTAAGATATAATATATAATCTAAAATAGTTTTAGATGAACCGACTAAATGACACGGCTTGAGATATTGCAACCTCTCCTGCTGCGAAATTTTGAGGGTCCCCAATTTGCTGGGGTGGACGCCTCTGACTGCTGCTCGTGCAGCGATTGGCTGAACATGCTTCAGGATTTTGGGAGTCATCATGAAAATTCTGCCCCAGTTGGCTGGGTGAATGCTTGTGGACTGCTACTCGCTTCAAAATTTTAAGGGTCCTCCTCAAAATTCTGCCCCAGTTTCCAATTGCGGAGAAAAATAGATTTTTATTGAATTGTGACCGAACCCATAGGGCTGCCTACATATCCCCTCTTAAACGGGAATCAGGTCAGGCATAGTTCAATTTACATCACTGAGAAACATAAATATTACACATAGTAGCGCTTGACTGCATCTGAATTGATCGATTTCGGCCAAACTTCTCCGTCCATTTCTGCAATATGAGTGCTCCTCCTGTCAGCACTCTATGAACCATGTACGGACCTTGCCAGTTGGGAGAGAACTTCCCTTTAACTTCATCT
>ML386204.1:0-87225 GCA_005239525.1 Nicotiana knightiana
AAGCACATAAAATGCAAGGTATATAATGCTTAAAATCATGAATTCTAGCCACGCATCACTACTACTGAGATCATTTCTGAGTTGGCTAAAAATCTGGAGAATAGGTTTATTTTGGTTAGATCTGTGGTGGATGTAGAAACTTCTGAGTCCAGAAGGAGAGGTGGTAAAAATAAAAAGGAAAAATAAAAAGAGAGAGAGGATGTTCAACGTGAAGAAGGGGGAATAGGGAAAAGAGTGGTTGATTCTTCACCCACTTCTGATACAGGTAGAATGGCTATTTGTGGAGCAGAATCAGATAAAGTGGAGGAAAATGTCAAGACAATAGGGGGAGTGGGTATGGAGAAGCCGCTGAAGAGCTGGTCAAACTTGGGCAAAATACAGATGAACCTTGTTCATCAGTTGAAGAAACCCTCACAGACATATCGAAGAAAGTAGGTGACAGCTACAACCCAAGAAGAAGAGAACTTCCAAGGCTAAAACCCCTAGCACTACTAGGCTAACAAGAAAAGGAAGACTGCCCCTTATGACACCATTGAAATTCCTCCCACAAGAGGAAGAGCCACAAGAAGTCAGCTAAAGCAGAATGAGGAAGAGCTGCAAAGAGCCTTAGAAGAAAGAAAAAAGAAAAGGATGGAGAAAGGGAAGAAGAAGGTGGGAGAGTTTGTTGAGGCTGTTGATGTGGATGAGATTGACCTGGTCCATCAAGATAAAGATGTGATTTCTAAAGTGGAGGTTTAGACTCCCAAGACCAAGAAATCCAAGACTTCTACTAAGAAGTCTACTTCTATGTCAAAGTGTGCTGAACCATCTACCCTGGCAAAAAGGACTAGGTTTGCAGTGAAAACCAAACAAGTAAAAATTTCTGAAGAAGAGGAATGGAGTGGAGAAGAGGAAGATAAATTAGACAGTGAACATGACAGATGGCCAAGTTTGGCAAAAGGACTATTCTGAATGGCAAACTCCTTAAGGATTTGGAGGAGGAAGGGATGGTGCTGTTGTTGGAGAAATTAGAAGTGCAAGGCTGGAAAGACATGGTCCTTCAGATGGATGACAGGTTGGCAAGGGGTGAAATTATTGAGTTTATGGCTAATGCTGAAGTGAAGGATGGAAGGGTTACCATCCTGGTGAAAGGGGTGCAAATTTCTTTCGATGAAAAGGAGCTGGGTGAAATTCTAGGCGTACCTGCTGAGGAGTACAATGACTATGCAAAGCCGAAATGGCCAAGCCTAGAAAACCTTCCTATTTCCCTTGCCATCACCAGAAAATTCAGTGATAATGAGGAAGAAAGTGAGCCCAAGGATGTGTACAAGAGTGAGATGAAGCCACCCCATAATGTGCTTTTTCAATTCATCTACAAGTGTGTTCTGCCTAGGCAGGAAAGGAGGCACATTGCCAACTTCATGGACATGGTTATGATGGAGCTTGGATAGTGGGAGGCAGATTAACTGGACTGGATTTATAATCCAGCTCCTTTATAGGGTTGTCAATGGCTCCAAAACTCATGCCATTCTCTATGGCTTCATTCTCACAGCTGTGCTTGCACATTGTAAGGTTCCTCTGAAGAAATGGGAGATGGCTACAAGCAAAGATCACTTTGGTGCTAACACTCTGATTGCTTGGGATTATAAGGTCCATGCCATTCCTAATGAACCTGATTCATCCAAAAAGGCACCAGTCAATAGCAAGGTCAGAGCATTTGTGCAGGAGAACGGGGAAAAGAATGCTGATATTGCAAGGGTGAAGATACGGTTGGCTGAGGTAGAGTATGAGAGAGATGCTCTCAGAACTGAACTGGCAAGGGAAAAGGAGAAGAATGATGGATTTCTTCAAGACATGCTGAAACTTCTCCAAGCCAAAAACCAAGCCCCCAGTTCTTCCAAGCCTTAAACTCCTCGCGCAGTGTAGACCTTTCAGTGACCCAGTTTGGATGTTTCTTGTTTGCTCATTTTTTTAGTATTTTTATTTCTTTTTGTGTTTTGTGGAAGAATCATATCAACTATCAATGAAATTTGCTGGTTTTGCTCTAACAGTTTGTTTATATTTCATTAATAGTTTAAATTCTTAGCTTGATTGTTGATGATTAATCCATGAATGCATTTGAAATAGCCCCAATGGCCATGAGCAAGTATTAAAATCTGGGACTCACACATTTTTTATGCAATTTTTCAATGATGCCAAAAGGGGGAAAAAGGTTGTGCTTTATATTTGGAACAATGATGTTTATAACCTAATGAACCTGGTCCTTGATGATAAGTGATAAAAAAGAAAAATGTTCCTAACATTGTGTTGATGTTGAGCTAAGTTGAAACATGGCCTAAGCTTATGAAAAGCATAGAGTTTGTCATCATCAAAAAGGGGAATTTGTTGGCCCAAGTGAAAGAGAGTTTTGAAGATTGACAAAGGAAGCTCAAGCATGAACCAGGTCCATCCCTTGTGTACATAGACACAGATAGATTCAAGTATGTGGGATGCACGTGAAGGAAATAAACTTAACTTGGCATAATTGATATCTCCTGATCGAAAAGATTGCATAATTGTTAAGGAGAAGGACTCCTTACTCGATGAGAACATTATCCAAGATAAGGAAGGAGTTAGGAGTTGAGATCAACTCGAATTCTTCCACTAAGGAAGAGTAACATTAGAACTCTTGTTATTTCTTCATTTACTAACTCTATATATTACAGGATGTTCTCATTCTATATGTACACACAAATGTAGAAGTTAAATAGGAATTAAGAGAAAAATAGCAAGGCATTTTGCAAGAAATTCGTGTGTGATTGAAGTGTGCAAACCTGAAGCTACATGAACCAGATAGAAGAAACAGTTCCAAGTGTCTTTCTTTTATTCTAGTTTAATTGTAGTAGGTGTTTTCATATTGTACCTTTCAGCTTTATCTAAAGGCAATCATTATAGGTACTCAGAGTATTCAAATTAGAGTTAACTTGAAGTTATCGCAACAATTAGAGGCTGATTGCTACAAGGGATTAAAGTTAGTCCTAGGTTTACAAAAGTGTTTTTGTAAATTCAGTTTTTGGCTCAGTGATTTAGTGAAGAATTTGGAAAAATCTTACTGGGAAGTTGGTTGTGATTTTTTCACCTTTTCATCCAAGTGTTTTTCATGTAAAATACTTGTGTTCTTTACTTTCCGCATTTACTATTTCAGCAATAGTATGTTAAGAAACACTTAGAAGAACCAGGTCCTTCCATAATCAGTGAATGCAAAAAATTGGTTACCACACAAATCAACCCCCCTCTTGAGTGATATTGAAGTATAAAACATCACACTTACACCTCGTTAATTGCCATAAAGCTGAAATAGTAACTAAGGAGGATGGTGGGAGTGGATGGGTGTAAGGGGAGGCGGTGGTGGAAGAAGCTGGGGATGGGATAAAATAGGGTTGAAGCAGTGAGGTGGCATGTTATGTGGCGGCCACCTTAGCAAAATGTTGGGATATATGGGATGGTGGTGTCCATGGCGGAAAGACTTAATGGCGGAAGGGTATTTTTGCACTAGTTTTATAACATCGGGGGCAATGATAGATTGAAAGTATAACAAAAGGCATAACTGATCCTTTTTGCATAATAGAGGGCTCTTTTCTCAAAAATAAATAAAATATTGACCTACTCCCGTCCGGAGACTACAAACATATTGTCTTAATTGTTTTAGTTTTTATAGAATTTGTAGGAATTTTGTTAATTGTTTGCATTTAGTTGCATTTTTTTGCACTCTTAATGTTTTAAAGTCATGAAAATACCAAAAATATTTGATTCTTGATTGCATTATATTTCAGGTCTTAATGGCATGTAGGATTTAATTACTAGGTTTAATTACATTATTAAACAAAATCACAAAAAATATTGGTCATTTTACATTTGTAATTTTTAGTCATAAATTAGTATTCTCCTTTAATTATTTTTAAGTAATTATTTTTTATTTTAGAAATACACAATTAATTTAATTCTACAAATTAGATTGGATGTAGGACTTAGTTTAGGATTTTAATTAGTTTTATTATGTTAAAAATCAAGAAAAAGAAAGAAAGAAAAGGAGAACAAGGCTTTGTTAAATTCCGAATTGGGCTAAAATCGTTTTCATTGGCCCAATCACTCCAAAATCTCTCTAATCTGCCCTTCCCCAAGCCGAGTTCCCCTTAAAACAATCTATCCAGCTCCCCGTTAATAACCCAAATGACCCCATTTAACCATTAAACGACGGCGCTTATCAACGATTAATCATAGCCCTCCATTGTTCCTTATCCAACGTTTCACAACTGATCCCCCAAAGCCTTTATAACTGTCCTAACACCTCCCCTTAATCACCTCTACATCTCTCTCAACCCATCCAAACCCTAGCCCGTCTTAGGACCCTCTGCCGCCGCTGGAAATCGCCCACGTCGGCGGAACCACTCTAAACAACCCCAACTCCTCACCATAGTCTCTCCACACTCCCCTCATTCCAAATCCCCAAACCGTTTCCTTTAAAAATCCCTAAAACTCCCCATCTCTCTTGCCCCTTTTGCACCTCCGCCGTCTGCCGGCCCACCACCAAACCACCCCAAAATTACACCACATAATCCCCATAACCCCTAATCCTAACCCCTCATCAATTTCACTAGAAAACCAGCCAAACCTCACCAATTTTAGATCTGAAAACCTAAAAACCTTAGCCGCCCAAACACTCCAAACCACCCCGTCGGCAGACCACTTCCAAACTCCCTCAAAATCACACCACTCAATCCCTCTAAAAAATAGAAAGATAACCTCAGCTCGTATCTGGTTTTCAAAGGTCGTCATGCCAAGATGTCCCATCAGGGATTCAAGTTTTGGATGGATCTCTTGGCACAAGGACTTTTGGCGACTAGGTTTCTTTTGATCAATGGAATTCGATGGGTATACCAATCTTCCTTTTGTTTTAATTGCTTTTTTTTTTCCAGTTCAATTACTAGGTTTTGTGTGTTCATGTGTATAACCTGTTTTAGATCGATTAGGATTTAGTGAGTTTTATTTTTGTGTTTACATTAATAGTTATGATGTGGGGATATAATTCTATTATTTTGTACATTATGTGCCTTGCATTTTACACGCTTTAATGATAAATTACACTTTATTTGCGCGTTCTATTTTATGTGTAGGTGAATTGGAGATGAAAGTGGAATAAAAGGGATACTTAAAAATTGAAAGTGTGCTCGAGAATAGTGAGAAGGAGATACTTGGCGACGCCAGGCTTGAAGCTGGCATTAGGCTGGCGAGGCCATGCAAAGGCTAGCTTAACCAGGCGTTAGCCTGGCGACGCCAGGCCTAGGGCGAGAGCTAGTCCGAGTTTTGAAGCTTTATTTCGTCTCCTGGTTTGACTGAGACTTGACCTACACGTTTAGGTCTTTTCCTACACATATAAATAGACCTAAAAACACCACTTTGAGGGAGTTTTGGCAATTAGAGGCAAGAACATCACGTGGATAACTTTCAGAGGAGAAAATTTATAGAGTTATTCATCCCTTTCTCTTTTCTTTGTAATTCGTTTATGCAAAATACTTGGAAAATTGTTACTACGAACATGAGTGGCTAAGCACTCTAGTTATAGGGTTGTGGTTGACATGATTATTAACGTTTACTAATCACATCTTCATTGATTCGGATTATCATCTTGTGGTTGTTTCTTTAATTCTAGTTTTAATTTATCAATTGTTGTAGCTACCAATTCACCCTACTATATATGCTATGCTTGGGAAAGCCGTGTTTAGATTAGAGTAGAATTAGAGAAAGTTTGTTCTGAACCCGTGGCTCGGGGGAAGATTTCACGGTTAGGATAGGAACATACCTAATAGTATTGCTTAATTAAATACCGTATTATATTCGTTTATGATAGACTCAATACCATAGGAATATAGGATTGATATATTGTGGGAAGACAAGTAGTATTATGGGAACATGCTATTCATATAAACGATCTGGTTAATTAGAAACCATAGATAATATGGATTAACGAGTGTAATTACTGAACTTAATAGGAATGATAAACCAACCACAACCTTGAAATTTTCCTCTCCTCTGAATTAAAACCTCTGCATACACGTTTGCATTCTAGATAAATTAGTTGTTACTTGTTTAATTTCTGTAATAGTAGATTAATAGAAAAATATCACTATTAAATATCTTGGATACAATTAATAGATTTTAGTTTGCTTAGTTAACGATCAATCTAAGTCTCCGTGGGTTCAACATCCGACTTTCGAGTCACTTTATTACTTGACGACCATGTATACTTGCGTGTACTTAGGAGACCAACAAGTTTTTGGCTCCGTTGCAGGAGAATTAGTTATTGATTGTTTATTTAAGTTAAGCTTTTATTCGTTATTTGTTATAGTTTTAATTTTTAGTTTGCTTTATTTGTGATAACGCAGGCTCTTCTCTTGAATGCAGAGGAGTAGAAGCGCAAACAATCTCCTTCCTCTTGATCCTGAAATTGAATGAACACTTCATAGAGTCAGGAGAAAAGTTGAAGCTTGAACTAGACTTGAAAGAGAGTTGGACATCGTAGTTCAACCACAACCGATAGAGATGGCAGGTAATGAAGAGCGTCCGGTGATAGAAGCTGCAAGGCCCAATCTAGCTCTTATGACTCAGGAGATTATGAAGCCTAATACACAGGTCACTTTAAACTCAAACAGTACATGGTACAACTGATTCAATCCACAGGGAAATATGTGGGTCTATCTCATGAAGACCCGCAGAAGCACATTCAGAACTGATTGGAAATTACAAAAACTTACAATTATCCGAACGTTTCCAAGGACTATATCAGGCTGACACCGTTTCCCTTTTCACTGATGGGGGAAGCTAAGGAATGGTTACAAAAAGAGCCCGCAAACTCAATCCACAATTGGGATAATCTAGCAAGGAAATTCTTAATCAAGTTTTTTCCCACAAAGAAGACAAAATCACCGAGGAGCCAGATTCTTGGGTTTCAACAACGAGATGGTGAGACTCTTCGACAAGCTTGGGAAAGATACAAGAAGCTACTCAGAGACTGCCCACACCATTGTCAGACAAATGAGATGTTGGGTCACACTTTCGTTGATAGGTTGGACGAGGCGCCAAAGATGAATCTTGATTCAGTATGTGGGGGTAGTTGCAGGGCAAGACCATATAGTGAGATCCAGATCCTGCTAAACAATTTTACTGCTAATGATAATAATTGGCAAGGAGATGGGGAACCACGAAGAGAAATTAAACAAAAGGTAGCAGGTTTGATCGAGCTTGATGACTTCTCAGCAATGAGGGAAGATATAGCGAGATTAGCGAATCAGATGAATAAAATGACAATTCACCAAGCACAACAGATGCAACATGTACAATAAATGTCTACTTGCTGCGAGTTATGTGATGAAGGTCACAAAAGTGACATATGTCCCATGAATCCTGAATCCATCTACTACGTGGGGCAACAAGCAAGAGGGTCGATGAATCAAAATGCTCAATATGGTAACACATACAATCCAAACTGGAGGAATCATCCTAACTTCTCTTGGGGTGGAAATCAGAATATCAGGCCTCAAGTGAATTACAATCGTCCACCTCTACCCCCGCAGCAAGTAGAGGAGAGTTTGACTGACATGATGAAAAAGCTCTTGATAGACACCAGCAATTGCGCACAGAATTCAGAAATCTAGAGGGGCAGTTTGGGCAAATGGCTAACAATCAGAATACTAGACCTGCTAGAGCTCTTCCAAGTGATACAAAGAAAAATTCTTAAGTCAATGCAGTGACATTGAGAAATGGGAGAGAGTTGGTAGAAGTGCCTAAGAAAAAAAATGAGCAATCCGGGCTCGAAGAAGAAAGAGTGCCAAAACCTGTAGAGGTAGACGAGAGAAACAAAATAGAGCTAGAGGCAAAATCAGAGAGGGCGCCACCCCCTTTTCCTTAAAGATTGAGAAAGAAGAATGATGATCACATGTTTCACAAATTCTTAGATATGCTGAAGCAGATACATTTGAACATCCCTTTGGTGGACATGCTCCGTGAGGTCCCAAAATACGCAAAATATATGAAGGACATAGTGGCAAATAAAAGAAGGTTAACTGAGTTTGAGACCGTAGCACTTATTGAGGAGTGCACTTCCCGGATTCAACATAAGCTTCCACAAAAGCTTAAGAATCTGGGTAGTTTTACCATCCCCGTGAGGATTGGTGAATTTGATGTGGGTAGAGCCTTGTGTGATTTAGGTGCAAGTATCAGTCTTATGCCGTTGTTAGTGTTCAAACAATTGGGGTTAGGAGCTCCGAGACTCACCACAGTGATGCTACAGTTAGCTGATAGGTCTTATGTTTATCCTGGGGGGGGGAGGAAGGGCCTAACTTTATTTGTTTTGCAGAAAATGAGGCACGAGGTCCCCAGGTTCAGCATGGTCCAAAATATACCACCACTGCTCCGAGACTGGTGGGAAGATCTTTCCTCAAGTGACAAAAAACATGTGAAGAAGGTCCTGGGAAATTTGCCTTCTCTGTTAGACATCCAACTAAATAACANTGCTGCATATTGGGAAATTTATTTTTCCTGCAGATTTTATCATCCTAGATTACATGGATGATGAGTTAGTTCCTATCATCTTAGGATGGCTTCTTTGGCAACTAGAGATGCAAATATTAAAGTTCGAGAGGGTAAGATGATCCTAATGGTGGAAAATGAAGAAGTAGTCTTCAATGTATATCGAGCCATTCAGCTGCCTCATCATTACGAGGAGCTGGCCATGATTTTGGTGGTGGAGATAAATGAACTAGACGTAGATCCAAGGGCGTTTAAAGAAGATGCATTAGAAAAGGCATTGACATTGTTCAATCACTTGGAACGTGAAGAAGAGGTTGAGGAGATATTGCACATTCTGGATGCATCGTGCGAATATATAAGAGAAAGAACCCAATTTGAGCCTATGGATAGGCCAACTGGCCCGCCTCCTAAACCCTCAGTTGAGAAGGCCCCAAAATTGGAACTTAAACCCTTACCATCTCATCTTCATTATGCATATTTGGGAAATTCTAACACTTTACCTATGATTTTTTCTTCTCATTTGTCTGAATTAAATAAGGAAAAGATCTTAAGGGTGCTAAGGGAGAACAAGCATGCCATTGGTTGGACGATGTTTGACATAAAAGGTATTAGCCCTACATTCTGCATGCACAAAATACTCATGGAGGAGGGACACAAGCCTAGCGTGGAGCATCAACGCTGCCTCAATCCAATCATGAAAGAGGTCGTAAGAAAAGAAGTAATTAAGTGGCTCGATGCAAGTATAGTATTTCCTATCTCCGACAGCAAGTGGGTAAGCCCTGTTCAATGTGTACCTAAAAAGGGGGATATGACTGTTGTAGTAAATGAAAAAAATGAATTAATCGCAACTAAGACTGTGACTGGTTGGCGAATATACATAAATAATAGGAAGTTGAATAATGCCACACGAAAAGATCAGTTCCCTCTCCCCTTCATTGATCAAATGCTTGACAGGTTAGCCAGACATGAATACTATTGTTTCCTTGACGGTTATTTGGGGTATAATCAGATTGTTGTTGCCCTGGAAGATAAAAAAAAGAGCACTTTTACATGCCCTTATGGCATTTATGCATTTAAGAGAATTCCATCCGGGTTGTGTAATGCACCTGTGACTTTTTAAAGGCGTGTGATGGCTATTTTCACCGATATGGTGGAACGGTTTGTGGAGGTTTTTATGGATGATTTTTTGATGTTTGGTCCTTCTTTTGATGAATGCTTAACCAATCTTGCTAAAGTGCTTGCTAGGTGTGAGGAGACTAATCTGGTACTAAATTAGGAAAAATGTCATTTTATGGTATGTGAAGGTATAGTGCTGGGACACAAGGTGTCCAAAGATGGAGTGGAAGTTGACAAGGATAAGGTGGAAGTAATTGAAAAGTTGCCACCACCAATTTCAGTAAAAGGAGTTAGGAGTTTTCTGGGCCATGCAGGTTTTTATCGTCGATTTATAAAGGATTTCTCAAAAATTTCCTCTCAATTGTGCTGGTTGTTAGAGAAGGATGTGTCGTTCAAGTTTGACGATGCTTGTCTGAAAGCATTCGAGGAGCTGAAAAAGAAGTTAGTGAGTGCACCCATCATAGTGGCTCCTGACTGGAACGAGCCATTTGAGCTGATGTGTGACGCCAGTGATGGGGAAATTAGGGCCATATTGGTCCAGAGGAGGAGAAAAATATTTCACTCCATTTACTACACAAGCAAGACTCTCACTCCCACTCAAATAGATTATACTATGGCAGAAAAGGAGTTGCTTGCTGTAGTATGGGCGTTTGATAAATTTCGGGCCTATTTGGTTGGCACCAAAGTCATCATCTACACAAACCATGCAGCCATCAGGTATCTGTTTGAAAAGAAAGATGCCAAACTAAGGCTAATCCGTTGGGTTTTACTCTTGCAGGAATTTGACTTGGAGATCCGAGACCGTAAAGGAACATAGAATAAAGTGGCTGATCACTTGTCCAGGTTAGAAACTCGGGATCATGTAGTTGAGGGAGATGTCATCAAGGAAACATTCCCAGATGAGCACTTGTTGGCCGTTACTGTTGGGGAGGTGCCATGGTATGTAGATTTTGTGAACTATCTAGCCAGTGGAGAGATGCCGCCTGATCTTGAACCTTATGCTAAAAAGAAGTTCTTGCGGGATGTAAGGTCATATGTGTGGGATGAGCCATTATTTTTCAAATCTTGTATTGATCAGCTAATGAGAAGATATGTGCCAGAATATGAAATAAGTGCTATCTTACATGAATGCCATGCATCGCCTTATGGTGGTCATCATGCGAGTGACAAAACAACAACCAAGGTATTGCAATCGGGTTTATATTAGCCTAGGGTGTTTAAAGACGCCCATGAGTTGGTGAAGAGATGTGATAGGTTCCAGAAAATAGGAACAATTACGAAAAGGCATGAGATGCCATTGCACGATATTATGGAGGTTGAAATTTTTGATGTTTGGGGAATTGATTTTATGGGTCCGTTTCCCTCGTCCAGTGGGTGTAAGTACATTTTGGTGGCTGGCTATGTGTCAAAGTGGGTGGAGGCCATAGCTCTTCCTACCAATGATGCCAAGGTTGTGGTCAAGTTTGTGAAAAAGCATATCTTTACAAGCTTCGACACTCTGAGAGTGATGATAAGTGATGGCAATATTCATTTCTGTAACAAGATCTTGGACAATGTCTTAGCACAATATGGGGTAAAATATAAAGTTGCAACCGCTTACCATGCTCAAACTAGTGGGCAAGTTGAATTATCAAATAGAGAGATAAATCAGATACTGGAAAAGACGGTTAGTGCAAGTAGGAAAGATTGGGCTGCAAATCTTGATGATGCTCTATGGGCATACCGAACCGCCTACAAAACTCCAATCGGAACCTCCTCTTACAAGCTGGTTTATGGGAAAGCATGCCATTTACCTGTGGAACTTGAGCACAAGGCTTATGGGGAAATAAAGAATCTGAACTTTGATGCAGACTTAGCGGGTAAAAAGCGGTTGATTCAATTGAACGAGCTTGATGAGTTTCGCTTGCATGCGTATGAGAATGCCAAGTTATATAAAGAAAAGACCAAGCGCTGGCATGATAAGCATACTCAGCATCGCGAGTTTGAACCAGTTCAATTGGTTCTCTTGTTCAATTCGAGGTTGAGACTCTTTTTGGGGAAACTCAAATCGATACGGTCGGGCCTGTTTGAGGTAGTAAGAGTCACTCCACATAGTGCAATTGAGCTGCACGTCTTAGGTGGAAAGAGAATGTTCTTAGTGAATGGACAAAGAGTAAATCACTGCTATGGAGGTGACTTTGATCGTTAGAAGGTGAAAGCGTTACTTTTCAATGATTAGACGAGATTTTGTGTCGTGCCGCAACGTTAAATCAGGCGCTTGTTGGGAGGAAACCCATATTTATTTCTTTATTTTATTTTATTTTATTTTATTTTATTTTTCTTATTATTGTTGTAGTTTTTGTTTCTGTTTTGTCGGATTATAATAATAGGAAGAAAATCCATTGGAATAGTGCAAAATCGAGTTGGATAGTGAGAACTAAGTGTGGGGTGCCACACCAAGAACCATGCCTGGGGGAAGTATGAGTACCTCGTGGGCTGCTATTGCTTCGGCCTTTGACCTTTCAGGGAGTTTGTTTCTTGTCCACCCTTATTATTGTTTTGCTTTATTTGTGCATTGGGGACACTACACTCTTTTAAGTGTGGGGTGGGAGAATTCTCTAGATAATTAGTAGTAGGTTATAGAAAAATGTTAACTTCTTATTTTTGTTTTAGTAGTTGTGTAGTATTCTAGTAGCTATGAAAAATCTGAGGGAAAAAAAGTTCGAAAAAAAAAAGTAGAAAAATTAGGCTTTTCCTGACGATGGATCTCCTAGACAGTCTTCTTGAGGGATTTAAGTCTAAAGAAAAAGGACAAAAAGATTTTTCTTGTAGGTAGTGTAGTAATTCCCCTTTGGTTTTTCTTTGTGCCGCGGTTCTTTTCCAAGGGTTTTGTTTGAACCGGGTGTAGGTAGTTTTTTTTAGAGTAGGATCCATTGTGATATGAATTGACTTGAAGCAATATCTGTTGACTTTGTTATGCCTTGAGAATAGTGAGTACTTTGGTTGTGACGCCTAGACTCAGTTTTTAACTCTTGTATAAGCACCTTAAATCGTATAATCTTAAATTTGTTTAACTGCTTTGACATGAGTGTCTTGATGAGTCCAATCCTGAGTTAGTTATGTTCCATGTGTGTGTGAGGTTTTTATGTTATTCTATGCATTGCATTTGATGTCTAAAACTTACCCCGTGTGTTTACAAAACGAAATAGTAGTTTTGTTCAGCCTTGGAAGTGATATATGCATTTCTTTATTGAGCCAAATATATATATTTTACCTGCCTAATTGTTATGTATCATAGTTAACCCCGTTGAGCCTGTAATTCTCTTTCTTTGGCAGCCACATTACAAGCCCTACCCATTTGTTTGAATTAATCATCTATTTGAACCTTTTCACCTCTCATGAGCACTTGAATTGTTATGAACTTTGGAAAAGTTAAAGTGTGGGATGGTTGTGTTGGATTTTGAGTGGAACTAATGAAATAAGGAGAAAGGTGCAGTGTTTTAAAAAAAAGAAGTAAGAGCCACTTGAATTGAAAAAGAATAAACGAAAAAAAAATAGTTGTATTGATGTGAAAAGTATTCCGTGATAGTGGTGATTCTTGACGTAATTGTGCTTAAAGAAATATGGAGTTAATGTACATTGATTTGAAGGTGGAGTTTGGTTTGACATAAATATGGGTTTGAATGTTAAAGTATATGTATTAAAATGCTTAGGGAGGTGTAGTCAATCATATCCAAATGTATCCTACCCGAACCGCAACCTACATTACAAAGTCCTACTTGATCCTAGACTGAATGAGCTCAATTAGTAGAGTAGTACACTACGGGCAACCCTATGGTGCATCTTTTGTAGCATATAATGAGAGTGAGTGAATTCTTTCTATCTTTAGTTCCTAATTGTTCTTAAATTTTATTATGTGTTGGAATACTCTCGTTTATTGTGTGAGGTCACTTGATTCACGAAGGAAAGACAATATAATTGACCTCTATGTTAGAGTAAGTGAGTGAATTGTGACATAATGCATGATACTTGTGAATCAAATCTTAAGGTGAAGATGTTACACCCTTGTGCTTAGTCTATTTTAAAGATTCTTGGTGTGATGAGTTTGGAGGATTGCTTAATAGGTTGTGTCTATAAGTATAGTTTGATTGCTCGAGGACGAGCAATGTTTTAAGTGTGGGGTATTGATGTGGGGCTATAATTCCGTTATTTCGCACATTATCTGCCTTGTATTTTACTTGCTTTAATGATAAACTACACTTTATTTGCGCGTAATGGAGTCTATTTTATGTGTAGGTGAATTGGAGATGAAAGTAGAACAAAAGGGATACTTAAACATTGAAAGTGTGCTCGAGAACAGTGAAAAGGAGATACCTAGCGACGCCAGGCTTGAAGATGGCGTTAGGATGGCGAGGCCAGGCAAAAGCCAGTTTGAAGCTGGCGTTAGGCTAGCGAGGCCATGCAAATGCCAGCTTAACTAGGCTTTAGCCTAGCGACGTCAGGCTTAGGGCGAGGTCCAGTCCGAGTTTTGAAGCTTTATTTTGTCTCCTGGTTTGACTGGGACTTGGCCTACACGTTATGGTCTTTTCCTAAACATATAAATAGACCTAAAAACACCACTTTGAGGGAGTTTTGGCAATTAGAGGCAAGAACATCACGTGGATAACTTTCAGAGGAGAAAATTTATAGAGTTATTCATCCCTTTCTCTTTTCTTTGTAATTCGTTTATGCAAAATACTTGGAAAATTGTTACTACGAACATGAGTGGCTAAGCACTCTAGTTATAGGGTTGTGGTTGACATGATTATTAACGTTTATTAATCACATCTTCATTAATTCGGATTATCATCTTGTGGTTGTTTCTTTAATTCTAGTTTTAATTTATCAATTGTTGTAGCTACCAATTCACCCTACTATATATGCTATGCTTGGGAAAGCCGTGTTTAGATTAGAGTAGAATTAGAGAAAGCTTGTTTCTGAACCCATGGATTGGGGGAAGATTTCGTGGTTCGGATAGGAATATACCTAATAGTTTTTCTTAATTAAATACCGTATTATATTCATTCATGATAGACTCAATACCATAGGAATATAGGATTGATATATTGCGGGAAAGTGAGTAGTATTGTGGGAACATGCTATTCATATAAACGATCCGGTTAATTAGCAACCATAGATAATATAGATTAACGAGTGTAATTATTGAACTTAATAGGATTGATAAACCAACCACAACCCTAGAATTTTCATCTCCCCTGAATTAAGACCTCTGCACACACGTTTGCATTCTACATAAATTAGTTGTTACTTGCTTAATTTCTGCAATAGTAGATTAATATAAAAATATCACTCTTAAATATCTTGGACAATTAATAAATTTTAGTTTGCTTAGTTAACGATCAATCTAAGTCTCTATGGGTTCGACATCCGACTTTCGAGTCACTTTATTACTTGACGATCACAAATACTTGCATGTACTTGGGAGACCAACAGTTTACTTGCATGACCTCGATTAGTTAATTATATTAGATTAATCATTTAATTTTTTTTGTTTTGAGTATTTTGTGTCTTAAATTGTATAAACCTTTTCTTTGTTCTATTTGCATCCTTCAGCATTGTTTTCCTAATTTAGATTAGTTATTTGCCCATCGTTGATTAGTTTAGATAGATTTTAGGACTAATTAGGTTTTATAATTTCTGAGATTATTTCCTTTAGGCTTAAAAATTATTGGAGTTGAGAGTGGGGTTTTGATGTGTGGACTAGGAGATCTTTTCCATTATTGGATTTTAGAAAGAAGATTGAGGTACATGCCCAATTCTTTAAGCAGGCCTGGTACAACATGGGGTCCATTTAAGAGATAAATGTAATGAGATAAGAGGTTTTAGGTCAGAAATGAGGTAAACATACAAAGGTTAAAAGAGTGAAATTAAAAGAAGTTTCTAGAACAGGGACAACTGTCCCAATCTGTTTAGAAAAAGATAAGAATAAGAGGAGATATCCACAAATGAGACAACTGTCTATTTTCTGTTTTGGAAAGGTGCCAAAAATTGGACAACTATCTATTTTTTCTGTTTTGAAAGATGCCTATTTCCTGATTTTAAGGGAATGCTGGTAGATTCCCTAGTACCTCTCATTCCTATCCTTTTGCACTCCCACACTCTATAAAAAAGGCACACTCCCTCATTCAGACACACAGATTTCCCTGAAAATAGACTGAATTCTCTGCATTCTTATTAGAAAACTCCTGCATTTTCCTTCTCAATTCCTGCATTCTTAGCAGAAAACACACATAGAATTCCTAAGATATCTGTAAGAAGTTCTAGATTTCTTCATCAATTTCTTATCTTCTTGAGATAATTTTGAGTTGAAGTTGAAGTTTTATTCTGGAGCTTTTTTCATTGTTGTTGCTGTTCACTTGAGTTGCTGAGTTTATCCTTTAGTTTTCAGCCTTTATTTAGCATCTTTGTCTGTTTTCTACGCAACAAGGTGCACATCTTCAACTTTGTTTTCTTGGAATTATAATGAAATGTTAACTGCTTCTTGTAAAATTATGTGTTGTGGTCTATTGTGCATTACTTTAGTTGAAATATTTGATGTCATTGGTACTTGAAATGTATTATAGATTTAACATCCAGTTTGCGTGGCTATCAGTCTGTTTATAATTCCTTTCTTCTGATTGATGTTTAGGTGTTATTCATATACCTTTTGGGTCGATTGTTTAAGATGTTGTTTGTTTGATAATTGATTTTAAGCTAGCTGATTTCTTTTTTGAAGTTCTCTGAATCAATGAAGGATGATTAAAGCTCATTTGAGTTTCATGTGATTGTTTCATGTTAAAGGTCATGTCCAGCAAAAACTATGTATTTGTTTAAGATGGCAGGAGTAAGATGAATGCAAGACAATTTCTTGAAAGAGAGCTGTTAGGAGCAGTAATATACAGATCTGTCTCACTATGTATAAAGGAATTGAACTTGTTGGTTTATAGCTAGTTAATGGGTTGTAATGATTTAGCTTCTATACTTCTTTTTTATGAGAGGCTAATTTAACATACTAGTTGATTCTGTTGTATCATTTTAATCTTGCTATAGTTAAATACAGTTGATTATGATTTGGTAGTTTTAGAGCATTAATCTTATGAAGATTTATATTTTTGAGCAAAACTATGCGTTGGGCCTGGTAAATCTTCAAGCCCAAATCAGTAGGGTCCTATGAAATTGGATTTTGTGAGTGCTTCTAGAAAACTCAATTGATAATTTGCTTAAAGCATAACTGTTCTCTGAAGTTTTTTATATACGCAAGTGTTTAAATTTATTGACTTTGACGTGGTTTTAGCATAAGAAACAAAATGCTCATGAAGTCAGTAGAATTTATCGACAAACTAGGTCTGATTTTTGAATATAAAACAGTTTGTTCTATTCATCTTCCATATCTCTTAGCATCACATTTTCAAAGAGAGTGAGAGAATACAAGTTGAGATCTGGTAGTTACTGTGATATTGTTGTAGTTGATTACAGAATAAGTTATGAAAATTCAATCCTAATTGAGCCTTATACTCCTTTGTCTCAAGTTCATCATAGCTATAATTGGAAAATTAGTGCACGATACTTGTCCAATGCTTTGAATGAGAGTCAGTAGATTAACCAAATTGAACGTATCTAGTTCCATAACTGTTCACAATAGCTGAAGCTTATATGCAACTTTTCTCTTTCCCATAATTTTGCTCTTTTTTACAATGATTCCAAACTTAGGAAATGAACAGTCGTGTACGTTAGAATGCTTTAAGCGCACTCCTAAGCAAATCAAATCATCGTGATTGTGTACAAGTCCGCATGATACGATTACGACTTCCAAAATAAATATCCGTAGAAGTGCTTTTAGGCGCCGCTTAAATTACTATTGTGATTGTGTACACGTTCGCATGACATAATTATGATTTCCAAAATTAAATCGAGGTATGCGTTCGCGCAACTTCGGCCAAACAATCTTAAATTAATAAAGCGTGACTAATTATGTACATGTTCGTGTAACATAATTTAAGCGCCTCAAATAAAGAGGTTTACACACATGTAACCCGTTTCAAAGATAAATCCATAAACGCCATAATTAAAAGCGGTAAAAGGTAAAATATACATAAGTTCTAAAATACGTAATTAAAACAATTTAAGTAAGCCAAGTATAAATTGTTAAGCGACCGTGCTAAAACCACGGAACTCGGGAGTGCCTAGCACCTTCTCCCGGGTTAACAGAATTCCTTACAAGGTCTTCTAGTTTCGCAGACTTTTTAAACAGAGTCGAACTTCCTCTATTTGAAATTTTAAAATAAATGGTGACTCGGAACACCGTAAACAAATAATTCCGCGTGGCGGCTCTTAAATAAATAATCCCAATTCGAATAATGTCACTTAAATTAAAAAAAACTCCCATATTCCCCTTTCGAAAAAAGGAGGTGTGACAGCTCTGGCGACTCTGCTGGGGATCAAATCCAGAATTAATTCCGAGTGATGGCTCTTAAATAAATAATCCCAATTCAAATAATGTCACTTAAATTAAAAAAACTCCCATATTCCCCTTTCGAAAAAAGGAGGTGTGACAGCTCTGGAGACTCTGCTGGGGATCAAACCCAGAATCTCTGGTTCAAGTTCAAGAATTCGAGCTTGTTTATATGATTTTTACTTGGATTTATTGATTGTTGATATTACTGTTTGTGGGCCTAATGTGCTAATTGTCGCTCATTTACCGCTTTAATATTATTTGAACTGTATTAAACTGTCTTCTTACGCCTCCCTTTTGAGTCTTCTGAAAATATGGTGCACACGTACGCGTGGACCACTTTTCTGTTAGAGGTCATACCAAATAGAATGAGGATGGATCAGCCACTAGGCCGGGTAGAGTTTCGTGCTCCAGGTACGTCGCTCCCACTTCGGATCAAGCTGTCCGCTTGGGTAAGCCATGTATAGAACACACCCCTAGGTTTAAACCTAGAATAACATAGCCTCATACCGGATCCCTAGTAGGTATGTTTGCATCATGTGCATTTGACTTAGGGGGACTCAACACAGGGGTTGGGTCCGTCTAGGACAGGTGCACCCAAAATAAAAGACCATCCTGATGCATCTTACCTGCTATGTGTGCATTTATTTGTTTCGGCTTGTTTGTTGACCGGCTAAGGAAAGAAAATCAACAGAAAAACCAAGAGTGAGGTAGGATAGAAAATTCACCCGATTCTGAAAACCCTGGGTATTTGAAAACGCCTCGAAACTCTGCCAAAATATTTGAAAAAAAAGAGAATAAAAAGAAAAAGAAAATGTATTTTAAAAAAATAGTCAATATCATGTTTTACTAGTTATGTCAAAACTGACTGAACTACGCGGGTATGATTCTCACTGGATGTGAGATACGCGGGTACCGAAACTAATTTTTTTTATCAAAAAAAACCCAAAAAAAGTAATAATTAATAAAAAGTGTGTCCATTTATTTTGGTCAAAAGAGTAAGCCGACCCAGCTTCGGTTGCGTCTTGCACCGTTTTTGCCGGGATAGCCTTAGAATACCTTTAAATTGTCGAAGGGCTATTCTGGTCAAGAACGGACATGTCTGTCAGTAAGGCATCACTTTTCCCACAAAGTGCCTTACCCCAGTCTCAAAACTTTATTTGAAAGTGGGAAGGGGCCATTATTGCAAAGATGACCATTTTTGGCCAATGCTGTACAAATAGCCACCTTCATGTGATTTCTCTTTGAAAAATTAAAAATTGGTTTTGCAAAAGAGTCCGCTGGTCTGTCTTTCAAATTAGAGTCAACCCTAACCCTAACCATTCACAGGTACATAATTAACAGTGTCCAGAACCCGCCATTAAATGCTGTAGAGCAGGCTCCACTGCAACTTCAAATGTGGTGGTATGATTTGGATAAAGATGGTCAAGATTGGGTAGTATAACATCTTGGTGCTCTCACGGATATTATGAAAGTCAAGCCCCAGAAGGATCTAATGAAGGATTTAGTGACTTTCTGGGATCCCGTCTACAATGTCTTTCGCTTTTCGGTCTTTGCGCTCACTCCCACCCTGGAGGAAATAGCCGGATATACTGGTTTCAGCCGGTACTTGAGAAATCAGCAGCTTATATTCCCAAGGCCTCCCTCTGTGTGCCGGTTCTTTGATATCTTGAACATCAGTAAACAAATAAGGAAGAACAATGAAATTGTTGAATGCTTCTCATTCTACTTCCTATACTCCAGATATAGGCATCCAAATGGGTTTGAAACTCATGAAAAGGGTTTGAACAACAAACAAAGCAAGGACACTTGGAAAATTCATCGCCGTGTCGCTTTCATAGTGACATTTATGGGCATTATGGTCTTCCCAAATGAAAAAAGGACAATTGATATCCGCATGGCTAGAATTGCGCAAGTACTAACTACCAAAGAAGATCACACACTTGCTTCGCTTATATTGGCGGATATCTATCGAGCCTTAACACAGTGTAATTCTAGGGCCACATTCTTCGAAGGTTGCAATATTCTTTTACAAATGTTGTTAATTGAACATCTTCGCCATCATCCAAAATTTATGAGTTACAGACCAAGCAAGAACAAATTCATTGAGAGTTATGAGGAGAGGGTAAAAGATTACAACTCTCCAGAAGGAGTTGAAGCTTGAATTTCCCACCTAAGAACTCTAAAGGCGATTCAGATCGAGTGGACTTTAGGATGGCTCCTAGTGAGGGAAGTCATACACATGACAGCCACGAAGAACTATTTGCTATTGATAGGCTTGACAATTATACAACCATATGCACCACAAAGAGTTCTAAGACAACTGGGAACATATCAAGTGGTGCCAGAGGATGAAGATTTGACTGTCCAAGTTATTGAGCTACACCCCGAAGCCCCACTTCCTGAGGCTTTAATCCCACAAATTTGGAATGGTTGCCGATACTTGAAGGAGGATACCCAAGTACCCGATCTTGCAATTGGTGAAGTAGACCCAGGCTATGCCACATGGTTCGAGAGAAGGAATTACATTAATGATGAGCCAGAGCCCGATCCTGAAAGGCCCGCCAAAAGGCCTCATATTCAGGCTTTTGATGACAAAGTCCAAGAACGGTTGGCCTGGAGAGAAAAGGAAACGAAATATCAAGCCACCATCCATGCCTTAGAGGAAAAGTTGAGTAACCTCGCATTTGACGATGACCTAGAGGCGCAGATGGCCGAAGGTGAAAAGAGAAAATTGACCCGAGAGAAAGAGGCGCTCCGAGCCCAACTCCATGACATGAGGATAGTTGCAGAAACGCCTGTAAGGAGCGAGAGAGATGAAAAAAATCATCAACAACTTAATAATGAAGGTACATGAATATGCAGCTGACTTGACAACGGCCGAAAAAGATTTGCTAATGATCAACAAAGTTGGCCAAAGGGGCGCAAGAACATGCCAAATTTTTGCACCAGTTGAAGCAGAAATACGACAAACAAGTAACACTTTTTAAAAAAAGATGGTTGTCCTTGACAATGAAATGGTCCAGCAAACAAAATATTTTAAGGTAGAAAGAGAGCATTGCTACACATTAATTTGCTGACTAGAAGAAAGCGTGCAACAATTACATGACAAAAACAACACATATACACAAGTGTTGGAAGCTCGGGCATAGAAAATTGGGTGTCTGCTTCAAGAGAAAGGTGTTATCATAATGAGGATTAGAGAGATAGCTGACTATGTCGTAATGAAATGTCATGAATGTGAAGACATGACTAGGACTATGTTTTTGCTTCCGTGATGACCTTCGTTCACCAGGTGATGGATGACTTAGACCGTCTTCAAGAAGATATTGCATTAAGGCTCGCGAAAAGGCTGGCTAATGTACCGCAGGCTCCCAGAATACCAGTGGAGGCTCTTATGTACTTTTGAGTTTTCAGTTTTCAAGTCTGTACTTTACCTTTTTTTCGAATCTTGTTCAAAGCTATTTTGTTGTTTAGTTTGAGTCTGTACTGTTTTCTTTTATATTTGTCAGTACTTTTAAGTCATTGTAATAGAAAACCAAAAAAACAAAAGATGTCTTTGTTAAAGAAAAAAATGTGTCTTTTGTTATTTCACACTTATTCCCTGAACTACGTAATGATCTAATTCATGCGGCATCATGATACGTAAGCAATCACATAGGATTCGATCATAACCGTAAAATAAAAAAATAAAATAAAAAAGAAGAAACAAATGATTAAAGAAAGCAAAAGGAGAAGAAGGAAATTAAAAAGCAAAAAAAGGAGATAGCAAAGCTGCGATGAAGCACACAACCGCTGCAAAAACATTTAGAAATGTTTAACTATCCAGGTGCATTGTATCCTCAATATGCGATTCCCTATTTGTTAAATGTCTCCAACTAACCAGGTTGTTGTGTGTGCAATAAGACAGGTCCTGTTTTAGGTAGTTGGTTTTGTGGTAATCTGGCTTCCAATCCTTACTTCACAAGATCTAAGGGAAGTATTGCCATGGCCTCTGAAAGTCATTTACCCATTATTGAGCCCGAGGATAGCTCGGTATCAGCCATCCCACAGTCAAAGTCAGCAGCTGCTGAGGAAAACAGAAGGTTACGTTGCCATATGCTAGAAATGTGGGACACTTGGTCCAACGGCAGAGAACCACCTAGTACAATCCCCAGATTTTTTTAATTGCTCCCCAGGACAGGAGGAACCACCAATGTCCCCATCCCGGTGACCACACCATTCATTTTGTTTGGGTACCCCACTATATCGGCTAATTTCACCGATATGACTTCTGAGGTTCGTCCTCAGGAATCGTCTTCAGGAATATCTTCCACAATATTCACCGCACCACCAACCTCTACTATGGCACAACCAACAATGCCCAGGCCATGCTTTGAACCGTCAACTTTCACTTTTCAAGTTCCCCAATTTCAACTAGACACCGCTCGTGTTACCCCAAACTCTTACCCTCAGCACCCACAGTGTGAGTCTTCCATGGAACAGGAAAAAACCAGGAGAAACCCTGAGCAAGAACATATAGCTCGAAATATGAAAAGCATCGAACAAAGTCTTAATAACATGCAAGGCCTGAGTGGCCAAAAGAGTGTTTTGTATGCCGATCTGTGCATGTTTACTCACGTTCATTTGCCCATTGGCTTTCAAACGCCAAAATTCGAGAAGTTTGACGGGCATGGAGACCCCATCACTCATTTGAAAAGATATTGCATTCAGTTGAGAGGGGCGAGTGGAAAAGAAGAACTTTTGATGGCCTATTTTGGGGAGAGCTTGACGGTAATTGAATCAGAATGGTATATGGACCAGGACATCTGCCATTGGCATATATGAGACGACTTGGCCCGGTATTTCGTCAGGCAATTCCAATACAATGTTGATATAGATCCAGATAGGAATTCCCTTACCAACCTAAAAAAGAAAGCCTAAAAAAGTTTCCGTGAATACGCTATCAAGTGGCATGAGCAAGAAGCCAGAGTGAAAGCACCGATGGATGAGACAGAAATGGTCAATGTTTTCTTACAGGCCCAAGAGGCTGATTACTTCCAAAACATGATGTCTGCCATGGGAAAACCGTTCGTAGAGGCCATAAAAATTAGAGAAATGGTAGAAAAATGCTTGAAAAACGGCCGCATCATAAGTCAATCTGCTTTAAGAGCCACTTCCCAAGCCATATAGAAAGGGTCTGGAGGTTTAGAAACTCGGAAGAAGAGGGAAGAAGGAGCTATGATGGCTTCAAGTTTGAGAAACTCTCATCGATCCCGTGATTTTTCTTGAGCGCCTTCCAGAACCCACAACACTACTACCCTCACCAAGATGCAACATACGCCGTGGCACCGCCTCCCTATGCGGTGATGAATGCCCAACCCTACGCAAGGCCACAACAACACTACAACCAAAATCGAGCTCCACCTCCCAGAAATAACCATCCTCACCAAGCTCCATATAACTCCCGTCCACCACAGAACAACTACCAACATAATACACGCCCCCATGAGCCTCCCGGGAAAAGCGATTTCACCCCTATTGGTGAGTCTTACTCTAGCATGTTTCCGAAGTTAGTCCAGATAGGTCTATTGCAACATGTGCCTCCAAACCGGCAAAATTCGGAATCACCATCATACCGGCCTGGCACCAAGTGTGCCTATCATTCAGGGGTAGAGGGACATGATACGGAGAATTGTTGGACTCTCAAGAGGATCGTTGATAATTTGATAGAACAAAAGCGAGTGGTGCCGAGGGACGAGGAAGTCCCCAATGTGACTAACAACCCATTACCGGCTCACAATAACGGGTCGGTCATTGGGATGATCTATGAAGATAGGGAATTCAATCCAGCTTTAAAGCTATCATTGCCATCGCCGACTCAGAAAAGAAACCCAAACCGGTGGCAAAACAAGCTAGAAATGAGAAGAAGATCAATTCAACTCCTCAATTTGCAGAAAAGTCTGTGGAAACAAAGACAGGGGCAATGCCTGCTAAGGACGACATTCTCTACGTTCCTAGGGCCCCAAGGAAGGAAAAATTCAGTTGAACCCTCCCAAAAGATTTGAGCAAAGTAAAGTCACGCTAGAGGTGCAAAAGTTGTATGTGCCCAAAGGGACTTATGTGGTGCGGGGGCCGGTAATTTCACCAAGGCTGACTGAGCCCATGGTTATAACCTGCACACCAAAGAGCCCTACGAGAGACCCCACTGCAGTTCCTTGGATTTACAACAAGACATTGGTCACATACAAAGGAAAGGAAGTCATGGGAGAAGTAAATGAAATGAACCTGTCACGCCTCAAAATCGAGGGACGAGACCGGCGCCCAACCAGATGATCCCGGTCAAGCGGATGTGGATTTCCTTTACTGCCCAACATGCTACCCCATGTTTACAATTTAAATTATTCCACATGAATTAACTATTTAGAGTTTAAGCATGAATCCACAATTTGAGTTCATTTTATCCTTTATCATTTCCAAATTTGATAATCACAAAACATACAATAATTCTGATTCGGACCACGATTACTAGTAAACACATTTACTGCCCAAAATACATATATGTACAACCCACATCATGTCTAAGGATCCTCTAAGGGTACTAAGGGCTTACACAATACTTGCCGGCAACAAGGCCCTGGCTATACCATAAAAGACATAACATATACAAAAAAAAAAGATGATGTAGACTACACACGGCCCCGAGAGGAAGTGGGGCTCACCGGATAGGTTGAAGGTATGAAGGGGAAACACCACTATCGGCGGTCTGAGCTACCTGCTGTGGAACCACCTACATCCATATAAAATATATAGCGCCCCCGACAAAAGGGACGTTAATACCATTGAATAGTACTAGCATGTATGAACAATGTTTATTCCAAGTAGAATCACACAATACACAATTGGAAGACAGTTAGGGTAACCACACAAGTACCACACAGATATACAGAAAGTTACAAATGGAGATTCCACAGTTACTCATTTCAATTATTCATCTGTTGCGGCACGCAACCCGATCCCACCGTACATTCTCACTCACCCTTATTACCTCTCCACCCTTATTACTTTGTGCTGCGGCGCACAACCTGATCCCACGTACATTCTCATCTCACCCTTATTACCTCTCCACCCTTATTACTTCGTGTTGCGGCGCGCAACCCGATCCCACTGTACTATCACATTTCACCCTTATTACTTTGTGTTGCAACGCGCAACCCGATCCCACGGTACATTCACATTTCATAGCAACAATAACTAACAGTTATATCACAGGGATCTTCAACATCAAGAACATAAGTTCATATCAACCAACAACTATATGAAGTCAAGGCACAATAATCCTTACCGAACAGTAATTAAATCAATCCACAGTTTCTTTTCATCATTTGCCACCCTCGGCCCTTAGCAATTAGATACCTTTCCACATTAGAGTATGTTAACATTCTTTCATTTAATAGCACATACTGCCATATTGACATATTCGAACATTTAACGAACCTTACAAATGTAGGATAAGCACAAAGAATCACCCTTCATAATCTCAATTAGCATGGTAATCGACTTAAGAATAATCAAAGAATGAACTCGTACACCTCGACATAGCAGGACAATCAATTCACATATGCTCAAGCAATAATTTCATATCGTGTGCTCAGACAAAAACAAGGTAACTCTACAAGGCTTAAAGTTAGCCATACATACATTGAATCGGAATTTCCCTTTAATTTTCTACCACAATTCACCGGATCATCTAGCACCTTCAATCTAGTTCACAATATGGCATAATTGAATTTAGAATTAGGAATAATGATCATATCTTGAACTCACTTGAGCATTCTATCAACCACTAGGTTTTCTTTTAGATTAAATGGACCTCTTTTTAGTGAAAGATTACTCTAACCCATTTCCTTTTACTAGATTATGACTAGTTGGTTACATGCATGCAAGACTCCTACCCCCATCTTCATGAACTCACATAACCATGTTTTATTTTAACAAATATATGGAAATTAAGGTTGATGGGTAGAAGCTTACCTCTTGTAGTGAAGAAAATGGTGTCCTACTTGATCAATTCCAGGCCTGAGTAGTGATGGAGGAACACATTTGATGAAGATGGCACTCTCTCTAGAACCCACTCTCTCCTCTCTCCAATTTATCAGAAAATGAGCTTAAAATGAAAGGGGGAGGTGTTTTAATGAACTGGGGGTCGGGTATAAAATTAGAAATTTAACAGTCCCGAAGCGGAAATGCGGTCAGGAATACGATCGTATTCCTGCTATGCGGTCGGCATTCCTATCACATAATTGGCCTTCAAATGGGCCAAAAAGAAAAGTATACTGCCCAGGTATGCAACCACTATGCGGTCTGCATACCTGTTATGCGATCGCATAGTGCTTCGCATAACTCCATCCGCAAAAGTCAAGGTGCAAGAATGCGACAACTATGCGGACCACATTCGTGAAATGCGATCACATTCTAGGCCGCATAGCTGTCCTCAAAATGGACAGCAAACTGTCCAGGTATGCGACCACTATGGGGTCCGCAGACCTGCACAAATCTGGAAAGTTTTATCCATGAAATCGCATAGGGGACCGCATATCGCATAGGGGACCTATTTGGGCATTATTTTTAGCCATGAAATTTTACGGGTCTTTATATTCTCCCCCACTTAGAATCATTCGTCCTCAAATGAGGATCGGGGAATCACTAGAGTAGGATAAAAACAAAATAAGCTAACCCCCAAAATTTTTTTTCTAACTCCGATATTTCCTGAAAATTTCACCAGAGTTTCCTTTGTAATTAGGCCTATCTACCTATCAGAGAGCCCCTAAAACACATGTTTAACCAATTCCACACATTACCAATTACTCTGTCAACTTGCACATAATCCGGTCATTTCAACAAGCTACATATATTTCAATTACTTCCACAAGCCTCACATAGTTCGGTTAATTCCACAAATTTGCACATAATTCAACTATTACAATGAGTTGCACGTAATTCAGCTATTTCAATGAGTTGCACATAATCCAACTAATCACAACAACATATACATTTATTGCACGAAGTTTGAGAAGTCACAATAGTAGGGTAATTAGGGGAGTGGAGTGTTCTTGCACAAAATTTAACACAATATATAATTGCTTAGGAATGACAACTTTCAAAACCACTACCGGACTTATTCAAACAAGTGGGGATATTTCTCTTTCATTTCATTTTCCGCTTCCCATGTGGCTTATTCGACTTGTTGACTCCGCCATAATACTTTAACAGAAGCAATCTCTTTGTTCCTCAATCTACGGAAACTTGCCTATCAAGAATAGCAATTGGAACCTCCTCATATGAAAATCCTTCATTAATTTCAACCGTCTCAACTGGCACAATGGCGGATGGATCCCCAATCACCTTCTTCAACATGGACACATGAAACACTAGGTGCACTAATGACATCTCAGGGGGCAATTCCAGCCTATAAGCCACCTGCTCTATCCTTTGAGCAATCCTATATGGACCGACATACCTTGGGCTCAATTTCCCTTTCTTCCCAAACTGCATTACTCCTTTCATGGGAGACACCTTCAAGAATACCCAATCATCCACTTGAAACTCCAAATCTCTTCGACGAACGTCCGCATTAGGATTTCTGACGACTCTAAGCAGTCTTCATCCTTTACTGAATGACTTTAACTTTTTCCATAGCTTGGTGCACAAGATCCGGTCCTAGCAGTTCCGCCTCGCCAACCTCGAACCATCTAATCGGAGACCTACACCTCCTTCCGTACAATGCCTCAAATGAGGCCATCTGAATACTAGCATGGAAACTGTTATTATAAGCAAACTCTATAAGTAACAAGTGATCATCCTAGCTACCCTTGAAATCTAATACACAAGTACGTAACATATCTTCAAGCATCTGAATCGTCCACTCTGCCTGCCCATCAGTCTGTGGATGGAATGATGTGCTGAGATTTAACTGCGTACCCAAACTTTGCTGAAATTTCTTCCAAAAGCTAGCTGTGAACTGGGCCCCTCGATCCGAGATAATAGATACTGGAGTGCCATGGATCCTGACTATTTCCTTTATATATAACTGAGCGTACTGTTCTACAATATCAGTGGACTTGACTGTCAAAAAATGCGCCGACTTTGTGAGCTGATCCACTATTACCCAAACTGAGTCAAACCTACGTGGAGTGCGAGGTAACCCCACCACAAAGTCCATATTGATCATCTCCCATTTCCACATTGGTATTTCCATAAGCTGCGTCAACCCACCGGGCCTCTGATGCTCGGCCTTCACTTGCTGATAATTCGGACACCTAGCCACAAAGTCCGCCACACCCCTCTTCATACCATTCCACCAATAAATTTCTTTGAGATCATGATACATCTTCGTAGAACCTGGGTGTACTGACTGGAATTGTGAGCCTCTACCATTACCCTTTCCCGAAGATCATCCACATCCGGAACACATAGCCTCCCTTGGCATCGCAAAACACCGTCATCATTGCTGAGTGAAAAAGCTATAGTCTTATGATTCAAAATTGCCTCTCTCAACTGTACCAATGCTGGATCTCTGAATTTCTTTTCCTTGATTTCCATTACAAGTGAAGATTCCGCTCCGTTACGCACCACGACATTCCCTTCATCTGAGGCCAAAAGACATAACCCATACTAGCCAACTGATAAACCTCCCGATCTAAAGGCCTATGACCTGCTTCCAAATGAGCCAAGCTACCCATGGATTTCCGACTAAGAGCGTCAGCTACCACATTCGCCTTTCCTGGATGGTACAAAATATTCATATCATAATCCTTGAGCAATTCTAACCACCTCCGCTGCCTCAAGTTCAACTCCTTTTGTTTGAATAAATATTGAAGACTTTTGAGGTCTGTGAACACGTCCACATGGACCCCATAAAGATAATACCGCCAGATCTTTAATGCAAACACAATCGCCGCGAGCTCCAAATCATGCGTCGAATAATTCTTCTCGTGATTCTTGAGTTGCCTAGAAGCATACGCTATAACCTTCCTGCACTGCATCAACCCACACCCCAAACCAACCATTGAAGCATCACAATAAACCACAAATCCCTATGTACCCTCTGGCAAGGTCAACACCGGCGCCGTAGTCAATCTCAATTTCAATTCCTGAAACCTCTTTTCACAAGCATCGGACCACTGGAACTTAACCACCTTCTGCGTCAGCTTATTCAGTGGGGAGGCGAGGGTAGAGAATCTCTCCACAAATCTACGATAATACCCAGCCAAACCCAAGAAACTGTGAATCTCTGTTAGGTCGTTAGCCTAGGACAATCCTTTACCGCTGTAATCTTTTGGGGATCAACCCGAATCCCTTCCTTGGAAACAACATGGCCTAAAAAGGCGACTGATTGTAGCCAAAATTCACATTTTCAAAACTTTGCATACAACTGGTGCTGATGAAGAGTCTGCAGAACTGCCCTGAGGTGAGTAGCATGATCTTCCTGACCTCGCGAATAAACAAGGATGTCGTCAATGAAGACAATCACAAAGGAGTCAAGAAACTTGTTAAAAACCCGATTCATAAGATCTATAAAATCTGCTAGGGCATTGGTTAGCCCAAAAAACAATACCAGAAATTCGAATTGCCCATATCGAGTCCTGAAGGCAGTCTTAGGAATATCCTGCTCCCTGATCTTTAACTGGTGATACCCGGACCGCAAATCAATCTTTGAGAAGAACCTAGCACCTTGCAACTAATCAAACAAATCATCTATCCGAGGCAATGGGTATTTGTTTTTGATGGTGACCTTGTTGAGCTGCTAATAATCAATACACATCGGAAACGATCCTTCTTTCTTTCTGAAAAAAAGAACCGGTGAGCCCCAAGACGACACACTTGGCCGAATGAAACCTTTTTCTAATAGATCTTTCAATTGCTCTTTTAATTCCCTTAGTTCTGCTGGCGCCATTTGGTAAGGTGGAATAGATATTGGCTGCGTATCTGGCAATACATCGATCCCGAAATCGATCTCTCTATCTGGTGAAGCTCGTCCGGAAATAATTCAAGAAATTCATTCACAACAGGCACAGATTCGGGAGCAGGCACCTCTGAAGTGGTGTCCGCAACCCGGACCAAATGGTAGATGCACCCTTTTCTGATCATCTTTGAGGCTTTAAGGTAGGAAATAAATCTACTTCTTGGCACAACATTATTCCCCTCCCACTCGATAACTGATTCATTAGGAAACTCAAGCCTCATAATTCTGGTTCGGCGGTCGAGTTTAGCAAAGCACGAATAGAGCCAATCCATCCCCATAATTACATCAAAATCTACCATTTCTAACTCAATAAGATCGGCCGTGGTATCCCAACCATACACCGTGAAAACACAATTCCTATAGACTCGCATGGCCGTAATAGAATCACCAACCAGAGTCAACATAGAGAACGGCTCATGAAGCTGTTCGGGTCTATCCCAAAACTTGAAGCAATAAATGGAGTAACATATGACAAAGAAGACGTGAGATCAATAAGTGCATAAACATCATGTGACTGAATAGTCAGAATACCTGTGAAAACATTTGGAGAAGCCTCCGCACTCTGGCGACCACTCAAAGCATAGAACCGACTGGGTCCCCTTCGACCCCGGGCTCCACCCCTAGCTGTACCGCGCCCTGCTAGAGCTGGAGGGCATGCTGAAGATGTAGCGGCTGAAGAGCTGAATGGCTGAGCAGTACCCCTACCCGCGTCCTGACTGGGGGCGCGAAAGTCTCGCTGGATATGGCCTCTCTCTCCGCATCTATAGTATACCAGTATGTCCAAGTAACAAGGCTCAGAATGAAACCTCCCACACTTAGGGAATGGGGCCCTCCGCTGCTACTGGAACCTCCCACCGGAGCGACCCGACTGATGGAACCTCCTGCTATCTGAACCTGGTCCAAAGTGACCTTCCTGCTGATAATTGTACCCTGATGGTGGGGCACTGACTGAGGACTGAGCATAGGACTGGGATGGCCCTGATGACCCTCTCCCAAGGACCGATCTCCCTCCTCCAACTGAACTCCCAGGATTGCCCGCTGACCGGGCCCTACTACTACTTTCCCTCTCCATTCTTATCTTCAACTTCCGAGCCTCTGTGTCCTCGGTGAATCCCACGATCTTCCCATAATTCATATCTGAATGCAAGGCAGCTATAGCAGATTCATTAACAATCAAGGGACCAAGTCCTTGAACAAACCGTCAAACTCTAGCCTCCATAGTCGGCATCATGTGGATGGCATATTTGGATAGGCGCACGAACTCCATGTGGTACTCCCACACACTCATGTTGCTCTGCTTAAGGACCCGAAACTCCACGGCACGAGCTGCCATAGTCTCGGTAGGCAAGAAATGATCCATGAAGGTATTAACAAACTCATCCCACTTTGCCGGAGGGCTCCCCTCCCCATAGGATCCCTCCCACATCTCAAACCACGAATACGCTGCTCCCTTTAACCGATAGGAAGACAACTCAACCCCCTCTGTCTATGTAGCCTTCATAACTCAGATAGTCTTGTACATTTCATCTATAAAATCCTGAGGATCTACCTCTAGGTCGGCGCCTGTGAACTCTGGAGGGGCTAACCGCAGAAATTGGTTGACCCTGGAACCTGAAGAATCCCCTTGCTCGCTAGAGGATGCAGGGGCAACACTTGATCTTTGGGCCTGGGAGGCCACTAGCTGGGTCAACATCTGAATAGCTCCCCTGAGGTCCCCATCAGAAATACCGGGATCGGAAGCTGGGACTGAGGAAGGATCAGGAACATCAGCGGGAGGGACTGTAGCACCTTCCGCTGGATCAGGAATAGGAATATCCTGGCCTGGGATGAAAGAGTCAGGCAGATTCAGGGTCGGGGAATCATTCTCAACTGCACCATCAGATAAAGAATTCATGGCCATTCCTGGGGTGGCATTGTCCTCTGGGCCGATTTGGTCTCTCTTCTTGGGTGCCATTTACTGAAAATTGGAACAATGCACGAGTTAGAGATAGACAACCTCCGTTTTACCACATCGCACGATACAGAGTAACAATGAAAGGGCATTTTCCTAAATGTCCATGCAGCCCCCTAATTATAGATGTGGTCGACAACACACCGATAAGAAGGGCTTTACTAGACACGACTCCGAGACATCCTAGGACACTTTTAAAAACCTTAGGCACTGATACCAAGTTTTTCACTCCCCAAAACCGAGGGACGAGACCGGCGCCCAACCGGATGATCCCGGTCAAGCGGACCTGGATTGCCTTTCCTGCCCAATGCGCTCACCCATGTTTACAATATACATTATTCCACATGAATTAGCAATTTAGAGTTTAAGCATGAAATCACTACTTGAGTTCATTTTATCCTTTATCATTTCCACATTTCATAATCACAAAACATACAATAATTTTGGTTCGGACCACGATTACTAGTAAACACATTTACTGACCAAAATACATATATGTACAACCCACATTATGTCTACGGAGCCTCTACACAATACTTGCCGGAAACAAAGCCCCGGCAATATCTTAAAGACATAACATATACAAAACAAAAAGATGATGTAGACTACACACGGCCCCAAGAAGAAGTGGGGATCACCGATCGGCTGAAGGTATGAAGGGGAAACACCACTATCGGCAGTCTGAGCTACCTGCTGTGGAACCACCTACACCCATATAAAAAATGTAGCGCCCCTGACAAAAGGGAAGTTAGTACCATTGAATAGTACTAGCATGTATTAAGAAAGTTTATTCCAAGAAAAATCACACAATACACAATTGGAAGATAGTTAGGGTAACCACACAAGTACCACACAGATATACAGAAAGTTACAAATGGAGATTCCGCAGCTGCTCATTTCAATTATTCATCTGTTGCGACGCGCAACCCGATCCCACCGTACATTCTCATCTCACCCTTATTACTTCGTGTTACGGCGCGCAACCCGATCCCACCGTACTATCACATGTCACCCTTATTACCTCTCCACCCTTATTACATCGTGTTGCGGCACGCAACCCGATCCCACCGTACATTCACATTTCATAGCAACAATAACCAACAATCATATCACAGGGATCTTTATCATCAAGAACATAAGTTCATATCAACCAACAACTCTATGAAGTCAAGGCACAATAATCCTTACCAAACAGTAATTTACATATGGTGATGCCATCATTATTAAACTCACTTAAATCAATCCACAGTTTCTTTTCATCATTTGCCACCCTCGGCTCTTAGCAATTAGATACCCTTCCACATTAGAGTATGTTAACATTCTTTCATTTAATAGCACATACTTCCATATTGACATATTCGAACATTTAACGAACCTTACACATGGTAGAATAAGCACAAAGAACCACCCTTCATAATCTCAATTAGCATGGTAATCAACTTAAGAAAAATTAGAGAATGAACTCGTACACATCGACACAGCAGGACAATCAATTCACATATGCTCAAGCAAGAATTTCATGCCGTGTGCTCGGACACCAACAAGGTAACTCTACAAGGATTAAAGTTAGCCATACATACCTTGAATCGGAATTTCCCTTTTATTTTCTACCACAATTCACCGGACCTTCTAACCCCTTCAATCTAGTTCACAATATGGCATAATTGAACTTAGAATTAGGAATAATGATTATGTATTGAACTCACTTGAGCATTCTATCAACCACTAGGTGTTCGTTTAGATTAAATGGCTTCTTTTTAGTGAAAAATTACTCTAACCCATTCTCTTTTACTAGATTATGACTAGCTGGTTACATGCATGCAAGACTCCCACCCCCATCTTCATGAACTCACCTAACCATATTTTATTTTAACAAAAATCTGGAAATTAAGGTTGATGGGTAGAATGTTACCTCTTGTAGTGAAGAAAGTGGTGTCCTACTTGATCAATTCGAGGCCTGAGTAGTGATGGAGGAACAAATTTGATGAAGATGGCACTCTCTCTATCTAGAACCCACTCTCTCTACTCCCTAATTTATCAGAAAATGAGCTTAAAATGAAAGGGGGAGGTGTTTTAATGAACTGGGGGTCGGGTGTAAAATTTGAAATTTAACAGTCCCGAAGCAGAAATACGATCAGGAATGCGATCGCATTCCTGTTATGTGGTCCGCATTCCTGTCGCATAATTGGCCCTCAAATGGGCCAAAAAGAAAAGTGGACTGCCCAGGTATGCGACCACTATGCGGTCCTCATACCTGTTATGCGATCGCATAGTGCGTCGCATAACTCCCTCCGCAAAAGTCAAGCTGCAAGAATGCGGGCCGCATTCGTGAAATGAGATCGTATTCTAGGCCGCATAACTGTCCTCAAAATGGACAACAATTTGTCCAGGTATGCGACCACTATGCGGTCCGCGTACCTGATCTGCGATCGTATAGTGGACTGCAGACCTGCGCAAATCTGGAAAGTTTTATCCTTTAAGTTCCGGGGTACTTTTTACTCAAAAAGGATCCGTTTTGAGAATTTCTACAGTTATAACAACATGGGACCTATCTGGGCATTATTTTTAGCCATAAAATTTTACAGGTCTTTACAGAACCAATCTGGGAAGTTCCACAACCTGGAAGAACTAAAGAAGTCAAAGCTAAATAAGGAGAAAAATGATTCCAATCAAGAAGCCGGTGAGTGCTGAAGAAGCGGAAGAATTTTTTCAAAGAATGAAAACTTCGGAATATGCCATAATTGATCAACTCAGGAAGAATCCTTCCGAGATTTCACTTTTACCCTTGTTGATGAGTTCAAATGAACATCAGAAGGTGCTCCTGAAAACATTGAATGAGGTGTATGTCCCGATTGAAACTTCAGTCGAACAATTGGAAAATATGGCTGAGCGATTTTTCGAAGTCAATAGGATCTCCTTCAGCCGTGATGACTTGCCTCCAGAGGGAGCCACCTACAACAAAGCCCTTCACTTGACTATCAAATGTGAAGGTTATTATGTGAAGAGGTTTATGCTAGACGGTGGGTCTGGAGTCGACATTTTCCCTCTCTCAACAATATAGAGGATGAAAATCGGGACAGAGAGGATTAGACCAAACAATGTTTGTGTGCGCGCTTTTGATAGTGTCAAGCGAGATACGATAGGGGAAATTGATTTGGTTCTAACCATTAGCCCCATGGACGTTGAAGTGGCATTCCAAGTTTTGGGCATGGATACTTCATATAAATTTATCCTAGGAAGACCATGGATCCACGCCGCATGATCTGTGCCCTCTACTCTCCATCAAATCGTCAAGTTCGAACATGAAAACCAAGAAATTATCGTCCAAGGGGAGAATGAACAGTCCATTTATAGGGACCCGTCAGTCCCGTGTCTTGAGGCTAGAGAAGGAAGTGAGCACATTGTCCATCAAACCTTTGAAATTGTGGTCACCGACTAGTGCGAAGAAGGGACCTCGTTTCCTCAACCCTGCTTATAAAATGCATCAATAATGGTTGCCAGGGAAATGATCAAACATGGGTACAAGCCCGGGAAAGGGCTCGGGGTATCCCTACAAGGCGTCATAGAGCCCATCACTTTGACTGCCAATGAGAAGTTATTTGTCATAGGTGTCCAAGCTACCGATGCCGACATAAAATGGGCCGATGAGTGCAAGAAAAATGGATGGGTCCTGCCCCCAGGCTGTTTTTCATCTCGCCAAGTTATTTGTGAAGCCAACGTATGTAGAATAAGAATAATAGGCCTTCACGGCCGAAGAAATTGAGGACATTTTTGAGGCAATAAAACAAATGATGTACGAGGTTCACATGGTCTAACTGGGGGAAGGCACAAGCACTTCCAAGGTGCAGTACATGGGGCCAAATGCCAAGCTTCAAAATTAGAAGGCTACTCCATTCCCTGTCAGGCGGAAATGCCGGTAGTCAAGTCTTGCCATCTTTTCTGCCTTCTGAGTTATTTCCGGGTGTAACTCGAATGTTTTCATTTTGTTGTCTTTTAATTTACATGTAAACCCTCCTATCTTCAAATTCAATGAAATGAAATCAATATTTCATCGTCTATAGATATTATTTTTTTCTTTCTGATTTTGCTATTTTCTTATCTTTTCCTTTTCAGTTCTAATAATGCAGACTTAAATAACATGACATGTTTGCGGACTTCATGCCCAGATCCTAAAACACTGTCTAAGTGTGAAATAATGAATCAAGAACTAGAATATGATAAAGATGAGGCTTTTAGGGAAATAAACCGAGAATAGGAACAATTTGAGAATAAGCCTAAGCCAAACTTAAATGAAACCGAGCCAGTTAATTTGGGCAGTTCAGAAGAGATCATAGAAACCATGATAATCATTCATGCTGAGGAAAGAACTAGAGATTCATCGATCCAACTTTTGTTTGAATTCGAAGACGTGTTTTCATGGTCCTATGATGATATGGCAGGACTAGCGTCGATTTAGTGGTACATAAGTTGCCGACTTACCCCGGCTGTCCACCTGTCCAACAAAAGTAGAGAAAGTTCAAAACAGACATCAGTGATAAGATCAAAGAAGAAGTCACCAAACAATTGAAAGTTGGTGTGATACGAGTAGTTTGATACACCACATGGTTGGCTAATGTGGTTCTAGTACCAAAGAACTACGGGAAAACCCGAGCGTGTGTTGACTATAGGAATTTGATCAAAGCAAGCCCCAAGGACAAATTTTCGTTACCAAACATCCAAATTCTTGTCGACAATTGTGCCAAACATGAGATACAGTCTTTTGTGGATTGTTACGCTGGGTATCACCAAATTCTGATGGATGAAGAAGATACAAAAAAGATAGCTTTCACCACACTGTCGGGTACTTACTGTTACAGGGTCATGTCGTTCGGTCTGAAAAACGCTGGGGAAACTTACATAAGGGCTATGAATGCCATCTTCGATGACATGTTGCACTAAGAAATTGAGGTATATGTAGATGATGTGATCATTAAATCTAGAACAGAAGAAGACCATGTGCGATATCTGAGGAAATTATTTGAGCGTCTGCGCAGGTATGATTTGCAACTGAACCCAGCTAAATGTGCATTTAGAGTTCCATCTGGGAAACTTCTAGATCCAGCAAAGATAAAATCTATTCGGGACTTACCACCTTTGTAAACCAAGAAAGAGGTCATGAGTTTTCTAGGGAGGTTGAATTACATCAGTAGATTCATCGCTCAGCTTACTACCACATGTGAGCCCATATTTAAGTTTCTAAAGAAAGACACGGCGATCAAATGGACGGATGAGTGTCAAGAAGCTTTTGATAAAATAAAAGACTATCTGTCAAATCCGTCGGTGTTGGGTCCACCTGAGCCTGGAAGACCTTTGTTCTTGTACTTGACAGTCCTGGAAAATTCTTTCGGTTGTGTCCTCGGGAAATATGATGTGACCGGGAAGAGAGAGCAAGCCATATACTACTTGAGCAAGAAGTTAACCAGTTATGAAGCCAAGCACACTTTGTTGGAAAGAACTTGTTGCGCCCTAACTTGGGTCACTCAGAAGCTCAAACATTATCTGTTGGCTTACACCACATATCTCATAACCAGAATGGATTCTTGAAGTACGTATTCCAAAAATCAATGCCCACGTGAAGGCTAGAAAAATTGAAAATGCTGCTCACTGAGTTCGACATTGTTTATGTCACCCGCACAAAATGAAAGCCCAAGCCTTGACTGATCATCTAGCTGAGAACCCGGTTGATGATGAATACCAACCCCTGAGCACTTATTTCCCATACGAGGAGGTAAATTCAGGTGAAGTAATTCTAGAAGACACCAATGCTTGGAAAATGTTCTTTGATGGAGCTGTAAATGCAAAAGGTATTGGGGTTGGGGCAACTTTGATTTCGCCCACTGGTCAGCACTATCCGGCCATAGCCCGGCTTCGGTTCTTCTGTACGAACAAGACTTCCGAGTATGAATCTTGCATTATGGGCATGAACATGGAAGTTGATCTGGGTGTGGAAGAATTATTAATCATGGGAGATTCTGATTTGATCATTCGACAAGCCCAAAGTGAACGGGAAACTCGGGACATCAAGCTTATCCCATACAAACAACATGTGGAAGATCATAGCAAATGGTTCAAGTCCGTTGAATTCAGGTATATTCCTCGATTCAACAATGAGTTAGCTGATGCGCTAGCTACCTTGGCGGCAATTCTGTCGTATCCGAGCAATGTCCATATTGACCCGTTGGAGATCCAAATTCGAAAAAGACATGGTTATTGCAATGCAGTTGAAATAGAACATATGTTCAACCATGGTATCATGACATCAAAAGGTTCTTGAAAACAAAGGAATATCCCGAGCAGGCCAGTAGATACCAAAAGAGAACCATTAGAAGGATTTCCAGTAGTTTCTTCTTAAGTGGAGAAGTTTTGTACAAAAGAACTCCAAATCTGAATATTTTGAGGTGTGTAAATGGCAAAGAAGCTGAAAAGATCATGAACAAAGTGCGTTGGAGAGTATGCGGGCCCCACATGAACGGATATGTCCTCGCGAAGAAAATCCTGCGGGCAGGTTATTACTGGATGACCATGGAAAAGGATTGATTCAGTTTTTTTCAAAAGTCCATCAGTGTCAGATACACGGTGACCTGATTCATGCACCGCCTTCAAAGGTGCATCCTCTGTCAGCATCTTAGCAATTTGTTGCTTAGGGTATGGATGTCATTGGCCAATTGAGCCGAAAGCTTCAAATGGGCACAGATTCATCCTGGTTTCCATTGATTATTTCACAAAGTGGATTGAAGCAGTCACTTTCAAAGTCGCCACTAAGAAAGTAGTGGTGGGTTTCCAGCATTCCAACATCATTTGTCGTTTTGGTATTCCAAAAACTATAATTACAGAAAATGCTGCAAACTGAACAATCACTTGATGAGGGAGGTATGCGAACAGTTTAAAATTACGCATGGCAATTCCACCCCTTACCGACCAAAGCCAATGGTGCCGTTGAAGTGGCAAACAAAAACATCAAGAAGATCCTCAGGAAAATGATTCAAAGTGGCATGAAAAGCTAACTTTTGAACTATTGGGATATCGCACAATCGTGCGCACATCAGTTGAGGCCACACCTTACCTAATGGTTTATGGCACTGAAGCTGTAATACCTACAGAAGTTGAAATTCCCTCTCTTCTAATCATTGTTGAAGCTGAGATCAGAGATGATGAGTAGGTCAAGACCCGGTTGGAACAATTAACTATGATTGATGAAAAACGGATGGCCGTAGTTTGTCACGGACAATTGTACCAATAAAGAATGCCCGTTCCTACAACAAGAAAGTGCGGCCTAGAAATTTTGAAGTGGGGAAACTCGTTCTGAGGCGTATTCTCCCGCATCATGAGGAAGAAAAAGGAAAATTTGCTCCAAATTGGAAAGGTCCGTACATTATAAGAAAACTGTTGCCAAAAGGCGCGTTGTACTTGGGATACATTGAAGGAAATGACCCTGAAATAGCTGCCAATGCAGATGCGGTCAAAAGGTATTATGTTTGACCCCTTTCACGATTTCAATAAACTCTAATAGAGATGACGAAGGCTTTCATTCTCGCTACCCAAACACTATCAACCATTTGCAAACCCTTTGAGCCGGTTCCCTTTTTTTTATTACCCTCTGCGGAACCTGAAAGTCAAGTTGAAAAAAAAAAACAAAGTTGCTTGAACTACGTTTGACTTGATTCTGAAAGGATACGTAGGCAGCCTCACTCTGAGGTTCATTCACACCAAAATAAAAATCCAATTTCCCCCAAAAGTTGAATCTGGGGCAGATGTTTTAATGGTTCGGTGATGGTTTCGCCTGAAAGGTTCCAAAGTTGTAACTCAATCCAAATCCTTTTTACCAAAAACCTGTTCAAGTCATTCTAATCGATCTACAAAGGTGTTCAAAATTGGAGGATACAATTACTTGGATCTGATATAATCAAATGAGAGAAATGAAATGAGTCTTATCGGTGAAAACCCTCACGAGCATTGTAAGGTGATGGTAAGTAGAGAAATTGAAAATGAGAAAGTCTTGTTAGTGAAAACTCACAAAGAGCACTATAAGGCGACAGTGAGAAGAGAAATAAGAGAGGTCAGCTGGTGAAAACCCGCAAAGGGAACCACTAATCGAAAAGAGGGTCCTCACAACCATCGGCACTGACAGAGTCCTGGCAAGGTTTCTCGATTTTGAGGAATAAGTTGTGATGAATTTCTGAGAGTTGGATGGTTTACACAGATCATGCATCCAGTATGAGAGGCATGTCATTCTCATTGGAGCCCGCACACACTCTAGATAAGTCCTTTTTTCCTTTACCTGAAAGGGATACCTCTCATCTAAGTTCATTTGTCTATTTCATTGTCTGTTTTTCTTTGAATCCCTTTCGACCTAATTTTGTTATGAAGCTAGGACAAAGAAAGGATGGAAAGATTGATTTATAGGGATTTTTCTTGACAAGATCCAATATTCAAGAAGGCACCCAACCTCGGTAGGAGCATCGAGTCGACTGACCATGATAGCCGATGCTTTGAAATCAAAAACTCCTGAAAAGAAAGGAAATCAAAGTCAAATGCCCACAAAGGCAAAATAAAGTTGAAAAAGGTTAAGTCCCACGTGATTAACCATCATGGTAAAGTTTTGGAAAAGCCAAGTTCTCTAGGGCCAGAAATGAAATAGAGGCTCAAGGAACAAGCAAGCAGTTGAGATCTTCATCTAAGAAGCCGGGCCGAGATCAAGCGACCGAAACAACCAAGGCCACAAAACCAACAACTGTTTCAAACTGACAAATTGTTCTTTGTTTGAAAAATAGGAAACATATGTAATTAAAAGTAACCTTGCAAGAAGTGGTGCAGCCAAAAAGAAACTACGCAAGGGCTAGAAACAGCTTCGTAACAACAACTCCAAAAAGGGAAGTCTTCTCCAAATTCTTTTCCGCATTTACTCATTCTCTGGAAAAAAAAAAGAAAAAAAAGGAAATGATGATGAAAATGATTCAAATAATGGTAGTATGGGGTCTCCAATCCCTAACTACGTTTTTCCAACATAGGGTCTCCATTCCATAGTTGATGCCAATATAGGGTCCCCACTCCCTAGTTGATGCCAACATAACTTGATGCCAACATAGGTGCACCACTCCCTAGTTGATGCCAGCATAGGGTCTCCACTCCCTATTGATGATTTTCTAACATAGGGTCTCCAATCCCTAGTTGATTTTATTTTAGACATAGGGTCTCCACTCCCTAGTCGCTTTTCCAACATAGGGTCTCCATTCCCTAGTTGATGCCAACATAGGGTCCCCACTCCCTAGTTGATGCCAACATAGGGTCACCACTCCCTAGTTGATGCCAACATAGGGTCTCCACTCCCTAGTTGATGCCAACATAGGGTCTCCACTCCCTAATTGATGATTTTCCAACATAGGGTCTCCAATAGATTTTATTTTAGACAGAGGGTCTCCACTCCCAAGTCACTTTTCCAACATAGGGTCTCTATTCCCTAGTTAATGCCAACATAGGGTCTCCAATAGATTTTATTTTAGACAGAGGGTCTCCACTCCCAAGTCACTTTTCCAACATAGGGTCTCTATTCCCTAGTTAATGCCAACATAGGGTCTCCAATAGATTTTATTTTAGACAGAGGGTCTCCACTCCCAAGTCACTTTTCCAACATAGGGTCTCTATTCCCTAGTTAATGCCAACATAGGGTCTCCAATAGATTTTATTTTAGACAGAGGGTCTCCACTCCCAAGTCACTTTTCCAACATAGGGTCTCTATTCCCTAGTTAATGCCAACATAGGGTCTCCAATAGATTTTATTTTAGACAGAGGGTCTCCACTCCCAAGTCACTTTTCCAACATAGGGTCTCTATTCCCTAGTTAATGCCAACATAGGGTCTCCAATAGATTTTATTTTAGACAGAGGGTCTCCACTCCCAAGTCACTTTTCCAACATAGGGTCTCTATTCCCTAGTTAATGCCAACATAGGGTCTCCAATAGATTTTATTTTAGACAGAGGGTCTCCACTCCCAAGTCACTTTTCCAACATAGGGTCTCTATTCCCTAGTTAATGCCAACATAGGGTCTCCAATAGATTTTATTTTAGACAGAGGGTCTCCACTCCCAAGTCACTTTTCCAACATAGGGTCTCTATTCCCTAGTTAATGCCAACATAGGGTCTCCAATAGATTTTATTTTAGACAGAGGGTCTCCACTCCCAAGTCACTTTTCCAACATAGGGTCTCTATTCCCTAGTTAATGCCAACATAGGGTCTCCAATAGATTTTATTTTAGACAGAGGGTCTCCACTCCCAAGTCACTTTTCCAACATAGGGTCTCTATTCCCTAGTTAATGCCAACATAGGGTCTCCACTCCCTAGTTGATGCCAACATAAATTGATGCCAACATAGGGTCTTCATTCCCTAGTTGATGCCAACATAGGGTCTCCACTCCCTAGTTGATGCCAACATAGGGTCATCACTCCCTAGTTGATGCCAGCATAGGGTCTCCACTCCCTAGTTGATGATTTTCCATAGGGTCTCGAATACCTAGTTGATTTTATTTTATACATAGGGTCTCCACTCCCTAGTCGCTTTTCCAACATGGGGTCTCCACTTCCTTGTTGATGCCAACATAGGGTCTCCACTCCCTAGTTGATTTCCTTCTAGACACAGGGTCACCATTCCTAGTCTCTTTTTCCAGGATACACCATTCCCTCCCTTTTATTGCTTTCAATAATGAAGTAGTATAGAGTTTTGTTACAATAACTCACGAAATTTTCCTAGTGAAAACTTGGACAGAAGATTTTGTTCTTCTATTTTGATGCCTGAGCAGGTTATACCTCGGGGCACAAGGTTCGAGACAACCAAAAGAAGAAGTCTCAATCCAAAATAAAAGAAAAGAAGGAAAGAAAAGTGTTGAACCCAAAGTGCAGAAGCGGAGAAAAGATGTGGACTGCTCAAGACATGATTGAAATCACAAGCTTTGCATGTCCCTTATTGATCTGAAAAACTGAAGAAGAATGAACTAGCACCTGCAGCTACCAAGCATCAAGATTCAGATCAGAGTCTGCGTGAAGAACCAACCAAGACTCAAAATCAAGCTTCAAAAAAATGTATACATAGGAATCTCGTAACTCGTATTTGATAGGATTAGTTAATATTTTTCATTTTTGACTTTGGTGTAATAAGGAGCTCAGCCACAGTAACAACAACAACAACAGTGAAATTACAACTTCCTGGTAGTCCCAACTACCAAAACTTCCAGAACTACACTGACCTGATTCCTTTATAGCCAAGGATATGTAGGCAACCTCCGAAGCAAGGTTCGGTCAAACTTTTTTAACTGTTTCCCATGGAATATCCAAACGGGAAAAAATCGCTCATAATTGCTCATTTTATCTTTGCAGAGGGGCAACTATGAGTATGTGATTTTTGCCCGACTAAAATATTCCTACAAAATTTCACAAATAGATTTTCTTTAATTGTTTGTTTTAGTTTTTATAGAATTTTTAGGAATTTTTGTTAATTGTTTGCATTTAGTTGCATTTTTTGCACTCTTAATGTTTTAAAGTCACGAAAATACCAAAAATATTTAGTTCTTCATTGCATTACATTTCAGGTCTTAATTGCGTGTAGGATTTAATTACTACGTTTAATTACATTATTAAACAAAATAACAAAAATATTGGTCATTTTACATTTGTAGTTTTTAATCATAAATTAGTATTCTCCTTTAATTATTTTTAAGTAATTACTTTTTATGTTAGAAATAGACAATTAATTTAATTCTACAAATTAGATTGGATGTAGGACTTAGTTTAGGATTTTAATTAATTTTATTAAGTTAAAAATCAAGAAAAAAAAAAGAAAGAAAAGGAGAACAAGGCTTTGTTAAATTCCGAATTGGGCCAAATTCATTTTCATTGGCCCAATTACCCCAAAATCTCTCTAATCCACCCCTTGCCCAAGCTCAGTTGATAGTAGGATATAATTATGTAATTTAGCTACTAATTTACACCCTAACTTAGTTGCACTTTATTGATATTTGAATGTTAAATGTTAACAAATTACTCTAATTAAGAACTTTATGCTTTGCAGGAGCAATTTCGGGCTATGAGGACGCTAAAGAGCGTTTTGGAGTCAATATGGAGCAATGAAGGCCAATCGTAGGTTAGCGGTCGTGCATTGACCGCACATGTGAGGGAGTGAACTTGGCAAAGTGCGCGGTCGATCCGCGGCCGCGCACGTACTTCCGAGAACAAATAGCCCAAGGCCAATTTTTGTAATTTAAAAGACGACTAACCTTGACCTATATGAAGGGGAAATCGCCCAAAAAAGAAAAAATACTTGTGTTAAGAAGAACTTTGGAAGCAAGAACAACAAGGGAGCAAGACGGAGAATTCCTCTACGAGTTTTTCATCATCTTCTTCTTAATTCCATTGTTGGTTATGACTTTTTATATTGTAATCTTGTCTAGTAGTATGAGTAGCTAAAAACGTCATCTAGGATTGATGGAAGTAATTGTTGGATGAAGTCTTGATTACGTTTTGATATAATTGAGCTATTTTTACTTTACAATTGTTCAACTATGTGTTTCTTGTGATTAATTGAAAGGGCCCTTGATTAATCGTGTCTAGTTATCTTTTGTTGCTTGAGAAAGAACACTTTATTAGATCGTTGTTGAAAAACGTCACTTTCACGTAAGTTAATATATTAATTACTTGAATTTAAAAGCGGGATTAGAGATAACGAAGCTTTGGTGTGATATTTGTGATTTGTACAAATTGTCAACTAGAGTAGTTCGAGAGACTGCTCTAGTAAATTGTCATACCTGATCGAGAGATGAGTACGGTAAACAAGAACTCATCATCTTTATAGAGTGTTACAGAGAGATTATAGCTAACTTGTTAAGAATTAATCTGACAATTGGGGAAATCAATAACCCTAGATTCTTTTATCATTGAATTTAACTTCATTCTTGCTTATTGATAGTTTTTATTGTAATTTTTCCTTAGTTAAATATATTTTGTTAATTATCAAATAAAATCTTGCATCTGAAAATTGTCTGAGCTTATCATTAGCGTTACTAAAAGTTGTAGTAAATAGGTTAGTTCCCTGTGGGATTCGACTCCGGACTCTTGAACCAGATTATATTTGCAGTGACCGCTTAGTCCTTTTTATAAGGCATAGTTGGGCGTGATCAAATCTTGGCGCCGTTGCCGGGTAACTTACAACGTTATTTATTACAACTTGGAAGGATTGCTAGGATTTTTAATTTTGATCAATTTTCTGTGGTGTTAAAAATATTTCCATTGAAATTCTCACGTTTGAACTCTTCTGTGACTCAAGTGCATGCCTAGAAGCTCCTTGAGAACTGATGAACTTTTTGAAGGACTCTCAGATCCCGAGAAAGCATTCAGGGCATTGAATCGGGATAACAAGAACGGCAAACAACTGAAACAAAACAACCAACTTGATATTGAAATGGACGACGTTGAGAATGTCAATGGGAACAATTGGAATTATTGAGTTGACACAAACATCGGAGTGGTAGCACCTCTTGTCCCGGAAGCTGCTCTATATGATTGGGCACAACCAACTGCTGATAACCTGGCCACCATAATTGCAGTTCCTCAAATATAAGCGGAGATGTTTTAGGTCACCAACAACATGCTGCACTTACTACAGAATAAAGGTTTGTTCTCCGGATCGTACATCGAAGACCCAAAACAACATCTGAAGAACTTTCTATCAATTTGTGTCACTCAAAGACAACCGGATGTGACTCCAAAAGCAATCAGATTATTACTATTCCCATTCTCAGTGATTGGGGAGGCTCAAACTTGGCTGAATTTGCTCCAATAAACTCCATAGCTACTTGGGAGGAACTAGTCAAGCAGTTCTTAAACAAGTTATATCCACCCAACGAAACTGCGAGGAAAATTGATGAGATATTGCAATTCAGGCAGAAACCGGCTGAGACATTGCAAGAAACCTGGTAGAGGTTTAAGGGTATGCTAATGAAGTGTCCACACCATGGCATCCCAGATTAGATGCTAGGACAGAGATTCTATATGGGTTTGGCTGACAGTCTGAAGGCCAATGTAGATGCTTCAGCTGGGGGTGCATTCTTGAGCAAAACATTCACAGAGTGTTAGATTCTTCTTGACAAGATGGGTCAAAATTCAGGGTGGATGACGAGAGACACAACACTCACTCCAATAGTGCATTTTGTTCCTCATGACCCAAACAATACAAATACAGAGAACATAGCCACTCTCATGACCCAGATGAGCTTGTTGACAAAGAAAATTGATGAGATGGGTACGAAACAGGTGCACATTGTTGATACCACAAATCGAGGCCTATGAACTCCCTACATAAATCAGTCATATGTTTGCTTGTGGAGTGGATAGAATGATAACCAGGGCTTCAGAGAAGACATGAATTACGTCCATAATTTCGGGGGCCAAAGGCAAGGTGGACAGCAATGGCGACCTCAAAATCAGCAGTACAAACCAACCCAACAACAATACAATACCAATCCAAGGGGAGCACGACCACAAGGCCAAGTCGTGCCTTATCAAAGGCAGCAGAGATACATTCAGTAGCACCAACAACAGTTGGCTTACCAACCGCCTCATCAACATCAGGTGATCAGACATGACGACGCTAATATGATAGAAATCAAGGGCATGTTGCAACAACTTATTGGGACAAATGGAAAGATGCAAGAAAAGTTCTTTGCACATTATTCGGCTATTAAGGGCATAGAAACATAATTAGGACAGTTATCTATGGCATTGAACAATCGCCCTCAAGGAACATTTCCTGCAGACACAAACATCAATCCAAAGGAGCAGAACCAAAATAAGCTAATTGCAGTGAGTCTCAAGAATGGAAGAGATTTAGATAGAGAGCAAGAAGTTGCTCAATCTATGAGAGACGTAGTGCCAATTACTCTAGTGACATTAGAGGCCGACGAGTCAGAGGAACTCACAGAGGTGGTAATTGAACAGGCACAACTTAACAAAGGTAGGAGTAGGAAATTGAGCAACTCCCAGGGCAGGTGGTGGAAAAGGCTCTTAATGAAGAAAAGACACCAAGTAGTGGGCAGAGGCTAGCTCCTGCACCATTCCCTCAAAGGTTAGCAAAGCAAAAGAAAGATGATCAATACAGGAAATTCATGGAAATTCTCAAACAAATTCAATTGAATATTCTGCTGATGGATGCTTTGAGGGAAATGCCAGGCTAATGCAAAAATGATGAAGGATCTGATGTCTCGAAAATTTGACTTCCAGGATCTATCGACTGTAACTCTGACTCAGACCTACAGCGCGGCAACGTTGACTCCCCAGCGCATAAATTTGATCATGCCCAACTATGCCTTATAAAAAGACTAAGTGGTCATTGCATGATAATTGGCTTAATGTATGCATATTTTTGGTATAAATCGCCTCATACTTTGCTCATGTCTCGTAGGTTTGATATGTTTAATATGATGATTTGTGCTAAATATGGTATTACTATGTGTAGGAATCATTCAGATGGAATTTGGGATGAAACAACACGAATTGGAGCAAAATCGGAGCAAAAACGCAAAAGTTGAATTTTGAGGGCCACAGCCAGCGTGGGGCGCTAGCTGTGGCACAATTTCCAGAATGCAAAATTGTTGAGCGCCAGGGCCAGCGCCCCACGCTGCCCTAGATGCTCGGGACATGAATCTACCCTATTTCGTCTAGGACTGGGGTATTTTGACTCCAAGACACCCCCAACTCATATAAAAAAAGCACCCTAAACCTATTATGGACGGGGAGAACGTGAATTTTGGAGAGGAAAACAAAAGATCAACACACTTGGGAGCACGGATTTGATCGATTCTTCCATATCTTTTCTAGTACTCATTGATTTTATATTTGAAAAAATTATTTTTGATGATTGTATGAACATGCGTGGCTAAGAACCCTATTATTCTAGGGTCATGGGTGAAACATGAATGTTATATTTGGAGTTTAATTTGACGAATTTGATTTTATCATATTGGGTTGTTTATTTAATTTTGTTCTTAATTATTTTACTAAGTAGCTAACAGTGAAATACTATCTACGAATCTAGAGTTGAACTCGAGAGTGAGAATTCTAGATTGCATATAGAATTAAATAGAGCAGGTTCTTGAACCCGGGCATCGGGGAACGGATTCGCAATTAGGATAGACATATACCTATTTGCCTTGCTTGGTTGAAATATAGGAGTTGTAAATGCATTCTTGTTAATCTTAATTCCATAGACATATAGGGATTAAGTTAACTTCGATAGGCGAGTAAGGACTCGACAGATGCTTACGATTAATATAAACCCTATCAATCAACATTCAAGATAAATCAATTAGTCATTTTAAACCAAGAATATAACACGATTATTAGCCAACCCGTGACCCTGGAATATACTCTCCTATTGATTGTTAATCGAAATTGCTATTTTTGTTGGTTGATTTTCTAGTTAATTCCTTACTTGGTATTCTTAGGTAGTAACTTAGTTAATTATATCTTTTGTGATAAATATCTTGAATCGATAAGTTAATTTAGTTAAATCCCTCAAAAGTTAATCATAAGTCTTCGTGGGACGATACTCTACTCACCACTTTATTACTTGACGACCACGTATACTTGCGTGAGTGTGTTTGGTCACAACAAGTTTCTTGCGCCGTTGCTGGGGACTTAGAAATTAGCTATTTGGCTGAGTTAAAATTTTATTAACTATTTGTTCAAGTTTTAATTTTCAGGTTGCCGTGTTTGTGTTAACGCATGCTCTTCTCTTGAATGCAGAGGAGTAGACGCGCAAACAACCTCCTCCCTCTTGATCCATAAATTGAACGCACACTTCATATAGTAAGGAGGGAGGTCGAAGATAGAACGAGAATAGAAAGAGAGTTGGACATCGTAGTTCAACCACATCCAATAGAAATGGCAGGTAATGAGGAGCGTCTGGTGATAGAGGCTGCAAGGCCCAATCTTGCTAATATGACTCAGGCTATCGTGAAGCCTGATATCACGGGGCATTTTGAACTCAAACAGTATATGGTACAGCTGATTCAGTCCACAGGGCAATATGTGGGTCTATCTTATGAAGACCCGCAGAGGCATATTCAGAATTTCTTGGAAATTACTGACACCTACAATTATCCAAACGTTTCCAAGGACTATGTCAGGCTGACACTTTTTCCCTTTTCCTTGATGGGGGAAGCTAAGGAATGGTTGCAAAAGGAGCCCGCGAACTCAATGCGCACTTCAGATGATTTGGCAAGGAAATTGTTAATCAATTTTCCCTACTAAGAAGACAAAATCACTGAGGAGCCAAACTCTTGGGTTCCAAAAACGGGATGGAGAGACACTTCGTCCAGCTTGGGAAAGATACAAGAAGCTACTCAGAGACTGCCCGCATCATTGTCAGACTGATGAGATATTGGGGAAAACTTTTGTTGATAGGCTAGACGAGGCATAAAAATGAATCTTGATTCAGCTTGTGGGGGTAGTTGTATGGCCAGACCATACAGTGAAATTCAACTCTTGCTAAATAACTTCACTGCTAATGATCATAATTGGAAAGGATAGGGGGACGCAAGAAGAGCAATTAAACAGAAAGCAGCCGGGTTGATTGAGCTCGATGACTTCTCATCCACGAGAGAAGATATTGCAAAGCTGGCAAATCAGATGAACATAATGACAATGCAACAAACACAACAAATGCAACATGTACAACAAATGTCTATTTGCTGCGAACTATGTGGTGACAGTCATATGAGTGACATGTGCCCAACGAATCCCGAATCTATATATTATGTGGGGCAAAAAAACAGAGGTTCAATGAATCAACATGCACAATATGGGAACACTTACAATCCAAATTGGAGGAATCACCCTAACTTCTCATGGGGCGGAAATCAATAGAATCAAAATCAATATAGGCCCCCAAGGAAATTTCAATTAGCCTCAGAAGCCACCCCAACAAACAGAAGAGAGTACGAATGACTTGCTAAAGAAGTTGTTGCTTGACAATCAATAGCTCAAGACTGATTTCAAAAATCTTGCGTGGCAAATGGGACAGTTAGCAGCAAATAAAAATACTAGACCTGCAGGTGCTCTTCCAGTGATACAGAGAAAAAGCCTCAAGTTAATGCAGTCACACTCAGAAACGGGAGGGAACTAGAGGAAGTGCCAAAGAAGAAAAAGGACAAGCCTATACCTGAGGGGGAGCTGATCCCTAAGGCCATACACGAGTCAAAGAAAAATAGTCCAATTTCAGAGCTAGTGGAGGCTGAAAGACCACCACCACCTTTCCCCCAGAGATTGCAGAAGAAAAATGATGATCGCATGTTCAAAAATTTCTCTTTATGTTGAGCTAGGTTCAATTAAATATTCCATTGGTGGATGTAATTCGTGAAATTCCAAAGTATGCTAAGTACATAAAAGATATAGTGGCTCACAAGAGGAAATTGACTAAGTTTGAGACAGTTGCACTTACTGAGGAGTGCACTTCAAGGGTCCAAAACAAGCTTCCTCCAAAACTTTAGGATCCTAGAAGCTTCACCATTCATGTGCAAATTGGTAATATTGACGTGGGTCGTGCTCTTTGTGATTTGGGGGCGAGCATAAATCTAATGCCCTTGTCCTTGTTTAAGCAATTGAGTCTGGGAGCTCCAAGACCCACCACTGTGATGCTGCAATTAGCTGATAGGTCCACAGCCTACCCTGAAGGAGTGATTGAAGATGTGCTGCTACAGATTGGGAAATTCATCTTCCTAGCTGACTTCATTATTCTAGATTTTGAGGCTGATGAACAGGTTCCAATCATATTGGGACGACCTCTCTTAGCTACTAGTGATGCAATAATTAAAGTGAGAGAGGGAAAAATGATTATGAGGGTGGACAACGAGGAAGCAGTCTTTGATGTCTATAAAGCAATCCAACTTCCCCGCCACTATGAGGAGCTTTCTATGATATCTATTGTAGAGGTGGATGAGCAACTTCTTGACACGAGTGTATATCTAGATGACTCTCTGGAAAAAGCACTCACGTTGTTCGATAGCTTGATGATTGATGATGACTTTGAGGAGATGATGCATATCCTAGATGCATCCTATGCTTACATGCAGGGAACACACCCGTTTGATCCTCTTAACAGGCCAAGTGGGCCTTCTCCAAAGCCGTCAAGTGAAGAAGCTCCAAAATTGGAGCATAAACCTCTACCCATCACCTTCAATATGCTTATTTGGGTAGTTCTGACACTTTACCTATTATTGTTTCTTTTGACTTGTCTAAATTGTAGGAAGAAAAGCTGTTGAGAGTGCTACGTGAGCACAAGCGAGCAATTGGGTGGACAATGTCTGACATTAAAGGCAATAGTCCAGCTTTCTGCATGCATAAAATCCTCATGGAGGGAGGACACAAGCCAAGTGTAGAGCAACAACGCCGACTAAATTCAATCATGAAGGAGGTGGTAAGAAAAGAAGTGATTAAGTGGCTTGATGCAAGTATTGTATTTCTAATATCATATAGCAAATGGGTAAGCCCCGTTCGATGTGTACCTAAGAAAGGGGGGATGACTGTGGTGGTTAATGAAAATAATGACTAAATTCCTACAAGAACTGTTACTGGGTGGAGAATTTGCATAGATTATAGAAAACTGAACAATGCCACCCGGAAAGACCACTTTCCCCTCCTCTTTATTGACCAAATGCTTGATAGATTAGCTGGCCAGGAATACTACTGCTTCTTGGATGGTTATTCCGGGTATAATCAGATTTCTATAGCCCTGGAGGACCAAGAGAAAACCACATTTATGTGTCCTTATGGTACGTATGCGTTCAAGAGAATGCCCTTTGGTATCTATAATGCACCTGCGACTTTTCAAAGGTGTATGATGGCTATTTTTACTGACATGGTCGAAAGATTTGTAGAAGTGTTCATGGATGATTTTTCTATGTTTGGATGTTCTTTTGATAATTTCTTAACGAACATTGATAAGGTGCTTGCTAAGTGTGAAGAGACAAACCTTGTACTAAACTGGGAAAAGTGCCATTTCATGGTACGTGAAGATATAGTCCTGGGGAACAAGGTGTCCAAAAATGGGTTGCAGGTGGATAAAGCAAAGGTGGAAGCGATTGAAAAACTACCTCCACCGACTTCCATCAAAGGAATTCGCAGTTTCTTGGGCCATGCAGGTTTTAATCGTCGTTTCATTAAGGATTTTTCGAAAATTTCTTCTCCTTTGTGCAGGCTTCTAGAGAAAGATGTCTCCTTAAAGTTTAATGATGCCTGTCTGAAAGCATTTGAGGAGATGAAGGGAAGGTTAGTGACTACACCTATTATTGTTGCTCCGGATTGGGAGCAACCATTTGAGTTGATGTGCGATGCAAGTGACATAGCAATCGGAGCTGTTTTGGGGCAAAGGAGAAATAAAATCTTTCACTCTATTTACTATGCAAGAAAAACTTTGAATCCAGCCCAGATGAACTATACAGTTACTGAAAAAGAGTTTCTTGTAGTGCTGTGGGCGTTTGACAAGTTCAGATCTTATCTAGTGGGGACCAAGGTCATCGTCTACACAAATCATTCACCTATTCGGTACTTGTTTGAAAAGAAAGATGCCAAGCCAAGGCTTATTCGTTGGGTCCTCCTCTTGCAAGAATTTGACTTAGAGATCCGAGATCGAAAATGGACAGAAAATGTCACTTATCCCGGCTTGAAAATCGGAGCCATGTAGCTGAAGGAGGGTCAATCAAAGAAACATTTCCTGATGAGCAATTATTAGGAGTCACCTCAGGTGAAGCCCCATGGAATGTACATTATGTGAATTTTATTGCAAGCGGGGTGACACCACCAACATTGAAACCTGACAGTAGAAGAAGATTCTTACATGATGCGAGGCTCCACATTTGGGATGAGCCATTCTTATATAGGCAGTTCGCAGATCAGTTGGTGCGTAGGTGTGTTCCTAAAGAAGAGATGAACACAATACTACATGAATGCCATGCTTTGCCATACGGAGTTCATCACAGTGGGGATAGAACTGCCCAAAAAGTGCTACAATCAGGTTTTTATTGGCCAAAATTATTTAAGGATGCACATGCCTTTGTTAAAAATTGTGACAGATGCCAAAGAACTGGAACTATCACGAAGAAGCACGAGATGCCTTTGCAAAATATTCTGGCAGTTGAGCTTTTTGATGTTTGGGGGATTGATTTCATGGGACCGTTCCCATATTCTAATGGTCACAGGTACATCTTGGTGGCGGTCGACTATGTTTCTAAGTGGGTATAGGCCATTGGTCTTCCTACTAATGACGCAAAGGTAGTGGTAAGCTTTGTAAAGAAGCACATCTTCACACGTTTTGGGACTCCAAAAGTGTTGATAAGTGATGGAGGAACTCACTTTTGTAATAAATTGCTGAATAATGTTCTTGTAAAGTATGGAGTTAAGCACAAGGTTTCCACTTCCTATCACCCCCAAACGAGTGGTCACGTAGAAGTTTCAAATAGAGAGGTAAAGCGGATTTTGGAGAAAACAGGTGGAAATAGAAAAGACTGGGCCGGGAAGCTGGATGACGCATTATGGGCATATCGAAGAACATACAAGACCCCCATAGGTGCCTCTCCGTACATGTTAGTTTATGGGAAGGCATGTCACTTGACCGTCGAGCTTGAACATAAAGCTTATTGGGCGATCAAAAAGCTAAATATGGATATGGACTCAGCTAGTGAGAAGAGATTGGTACAACTCAATGAGCTTGATGAGTTTCGACTGCACGCATATGAAAATGCCAAATTGTATAAAGAAAAGACGAAGAAACGGCATGACAAGCACATCAAACATCGTGAGTTCGAACCAAGTCAGGAAGTTCTCTTGTTCAATTCAAGGTTAAAGTTTTTCCCCGGAAAGCTTAAGTCTCGTTAGGCAGGTCTTTTGTTGTGGTCAGTGTAAGACCTCATGGGGCGGTGAAACTGCGTGATATGAGTTCAAGCAGTACATTCATAGTAAATGGCCAGAGAATAAAGCATTATTGGGGTGCTGACATTGCACTCACAAGACCTCGGTGGACTTGGCCGATGCTTAAACATGTGTTGAGTCATGCCGCGACGTTAAATCAGGCGCTTGTTGAGAGGCAACCCAATTTTTATTGCTTTCGTAGCCTAGTTTTTGTTTTCTTTAAGTAGAGTAGATTAAATTTTTGTTTTGTTTGTAGTTGTATGAAATATTAGGTGGGGATGGTGTGCTGTGTATGTAATTTATGTATTGAGTGTTAGGATATTATCAAAAAAAAAAAAAAAAATATCGAAGTCAGCGCCCCACGCTGGCTGGGGCATACTTTCCAGCAAGTCCAAAAAAACCCAACGCCAGCCCCAACATGAGGCGCTGGGCTGGGAGGTCGGTGAGTATTTTAATTATTATTTTTCTTTTCATTTTCTTTCTTCATTTAAAACACCCAAAACCAAATAACCCAACCCACATACCCATACACACACACAACCTACCCCATACCCAAACCCAATTCCCACCTAAATTAGAAAATCTAAAAACACCAAAACCCATTCTTTTTCCTCTCTCTTCCCTTCTGCCATTTTTTTTATTTCTCTTTCTACCAATTTTTTCCTTTTTCTTTTTGCCTAAATTGTTGCTTTCTCAAGCTCTCAAGTAGCCGAGTGTAGTTATATATGAGTTTGGGAGAAGTGTGGGGTGCTTGGGGGTATTGTAGCTTGTTGTAATCTTTTGTAAATAGTAATTAGTGTAGTAATGTAGAGTTTGACTTTGTTATTCTTGCACTATAATTAAGTTACGGCCATGTGGATTACTTGAATTATATGGAATCGGGAAGTCTGAGTACCTATGGCCTTGTGATGACACATTGGTGCAAGTTGGATCACTATCATGATTTAATTATACATAACCTTTGGTTTTAAGTGTGGGGTCATCTTGCCTTTCACGATGACCTTTGGTTTTTGATTCATTCTCATGCTTGTGTTTATCCTGTGTATGTTGCTATGCCTCGTGACGATACAACTAAAGGAAAAGAGGTGGGGAATTCCTCCTCTACAACCCCCCCTCAAAATAAACGCAAGCAAGGAGAGAGTTCCTCCCGACAAGCCAAGGGAAAGCAAATTGCAAGTGAGTCAACGAGGCAACCACGGCCTCGAGTGGAACTAGTTCAGGAAGATGCCATCAAATGGAATGATACCTTTATGCCATATGGGAGATATGTGTCGGATTGGGGATAAATGTGAAGTCTTTAGAATGCAACTTCCCCGACGTGCTTGCTAGATTGATCGAAAAGAAGATGAATAAATTCCTTGAATGTCCGGGCCCTGCAAATCTAAGCATGGTGAGAGAATTATACGCCAATTGGAATATGGGGCATGACAAATCATGGGTCCGAGGAAAGGAAATCCCTATGGATAGGGAAGCATTGTGTAACTTCTTGGGAGTTGATAGCCCAAATACCCAGTGGCTACACAAGTTTGTTAAGAATCCAAACTACCAAGCAATACGTCACATACTTTGTGGCATCAATTCAAATGCAAAATAGACCAGGACTAAAGGGAATGCACACCTTGAGATGATCCGTTTCGACTTCAACAAAACGGCCAAGGTTTGGCAAAACCTTGTGCAAGCAAGATTAATTCCCGTTGAACATAATAGTGAGTGCACTCAAGCTCGAGTGTGTGTGATCTACTTCTTGATGACTGGGCGACCCTTAAATGTGGGTGAGATCATGCTTGGAGAGATGGCCAGAACCCGTTTTGGAAGGAGGATTAAGAGGTTCTTCTTTGGGAGTATTCTGACTCAATACTTGCTATCTCGTGGGGTACCGGAGTACGCTAGCTATGATGATGTGGTGGAGGCGCCCATAGCAGTGTTGGACATCACCTCTTTGCTAGAGTCCACGTCCAAGCTCACCCAAGATGCTAGGAATGAGAGGGATGAAAATTACAACAGGTATCTTTACAACACCCTCAATGTTATCATGAGCAGTCTAGGAGTGTCAGAGGAGGAGCGCCAACACTTGCAGAGTGATCTCTCCAGTTCTTTGAAGGAGATGTTGGGTATAGCACCAGGCAGTCCCATTCATCTGACTGAGGATGAAAATACTCATAAAGGATCAGACGATGAGGACGATGATGATGTTACTGGACCAATGGCCTTGGTGCCCTTGGGTGATGATGATGAGCCAATTGCTGCAGCTGGTGGGCACCCTGAGGAGGCAGCATCTGATTAGCAAGGAGTTCTTTCTTTCCACCTTACTCTATTTTAAATTTTGCATTGGGGACTATTCATGGATTAAGTGTGGGGTGTGGGAATGCTTCTTGTAGTGTAATTGTATATAAAATTTTTGGCATACTTTGTTAGTGTTATTGTTTGTTTTCTTTATTATCTTTTTATCTTAGTTTAAGATTAACAATATATATATATATATATATATATAGAAAAAGTTTGGACTTTTCCCGACGATGGATTAGTTGGACAATTTTCTTGAGGGATTAAAGTCTGACTAAAAATATAAAAAAAGATTTTCTTTTATTTTTTAAGGTAGTTAGGTAGTTAGGTAGTATCCCTTGGTTTTTCTTTCGACGCCGGTTCTTTTCCAAGGGTGTAGTTCGAACCAGGTATTCTATTTTAGTTTAGTTTTTATTATTATTTCTTTTAGGAATATGTTAAGGAAGAAAATTGAGATTGCTCTGAGGTACCTATTGACATGTTTGATGTTGGCTAGTTAAGCTATGACATGCGATCTGTCTTCCTGCATATATGATTTAAATTATAATACCCAAGTAAATTAAGTAGCCTACTCTGTGACGCCTTTTCTCAGTTGAGTGACTTGTATGCCACCTAATGCATTGATGCTTAAAAATTCTCAACTTGCTATGCTTGCTTGATTTGAGAGTCGCACATAACCTTTTTGAGTGAATCAAGTGCCATGTGTGTATAAGGATTGTTAATATTTTGTGCTATCCTGTATAGTCTAGAACTTGCCCCGTGTGTTAGTCAAAGCAAAATCATTAAGTTGTGCTAGTATAGGAGATGACGTAGGCGTTTCTTGTTCGACCATAAAGGTGCTTGTCACTGACAAATAAAATTATCCTGTAGCTAGCCCCTTTGATCCTATAGACCGTTTCCTTGGCACCCACATTAAAAGCCGTACTCCTACTTTGTTCTTAATGAGAGATTGTTGAACCTTTACCTCCTAAGGCACTTAGTAGCTAAAAGAAGTAAGGTGATATATTGGGAGTGGCGGTTGAGTAGAACCTTGGAAGTACTCTTAAGGTGCACAAAAATTATGAACGAAGGTCACTAGCTATTGTTATTCAATGTATGGAGGGTGTGAAGAAAAAGAAAAAAAATATTGCAAGAAAAAGCAAATAAAAGTTCAAATAATGTCACAAGATACACATCTCCTAAACTTTATCATTTGTGCTAGTGAATCCATAAAGGTGCTTAATGGAAAAGAGGGCTATGTTATATATGATGTATGACAAGTGAATGGATTGAGAAGAAATTGCGCTTGAATTGTGAGTTAGTGTATTAAAGTGCTTAGGAGGGTGAGTCAGTATTCCTAAATATATCCTACCCGTCCCTTAGCCTACATTACAACCATAAAGTCCTAATTGATCCTATATTTGGCTAGCTGGGATTAGTAGATATGTACACTACGGGCAAGCTTATGGTATGACCACGTGATGCACATGAATTCTTTGTGAGAGTGAGTGAATTTTGTTCAATTGTGTGATGTCATTAATTTATGTTCAATGACATATTTGAATGTGGGGACTACTTTGATAGTCACTCTTTTGCTTGTGGTGAGGGCACTTGGTCTCATGACGGATTGGTGATGTTGTACACTTTCTTGTATTGGGTGAGTGTTTGAGTTGAGGATGCTTAGTGGTGACGAGTCATCTTTTGAGGTAAGGTGGTTGTGGAGAGGTTACTTGAGTGGATTGAGTTGCTTGAAAAATATTGAGTATACTTGGGCTATTTAAAAGCGGGAAGAATGTGAAAATTATGTGTTCATGCTTAATTGCCAATATCCATTATAGTCAAAAGGTAGGGTGTTGGTTGAATTAATATAGTTCTCTTGCTCGAGGACGAGCAAGAGTTTAAGTGTGGGGTGTTGATAATTGGCTTAATGTATGCATATTTTTGGTATAAATCGCCTCATACTTTGCTCATGTCTCGTAAGTTTGATATGTTTAATATGATGATTTATGCTAAATAATGGTATTTTTATGTGTAGGAATCATTCGGATGCAATTTGGGATGAAACGACGCGAATTGGAGCAAAATCGGAGCAAAAACGCAAAAGTCGAATTTTGAGGGCCACAATCAGCGTTGGGCACTAAGCTGTCGCACAATTTCCAGAACGCAAAATTGTTGAGCGCCAGGGCCAGCGACCAACGCTGTCCTGGACACTCGGGATGTGAATCTATCCTATTTCGACTAGGACTCGGGTATTTTGACTCCAAGACACCCCCAACTCATATAAAAGCACCCTAAACCTATTATGTACGAGGAGAACGTGATTTTTGGAGAGGAAAATGAAAGAGCAACACACTTGGGAGCACGGATTTGATCGATTATTCCATATCTTTTCTAGTACTCATTGATTTTATATTTGAAAAAATTATTTTTGATGATTGTATGAACATGTGTGGCTAAGAACCCTATTATTCTAGAGTCATGGGGGAAACATGAATGTTATATTTGAAGTTTAATTTGACGAATTTGATTTTATCATGTTGGGTTGTTTATTTAATTATGTTCTTAATTATTTTACTGAGTAGCTAACAGTGAAATACTATCTACGAATCTAGAGTTGAACTCGAAAGTGGGAATTCTAGATTGCATATAGAATTAAATAGAGCAGGTTCTTCAACCCAGGCATCAGGGAACGGATTTGCAGTTAGGATAGACATATACCTATTTGCCTGCTTGGTTGAAATATAGGAATTGTAAATGCATTCTTGTTAATCTTAATTTCATAGACATATAGGCATTAAGTTAACTGGGATAGGTGAGGAAGGACTCGACAGATTGTTACGAGTAATATCAACCCTATCAATCAACAATCCAGATAAATCAATTAGTCATTTTTAGCCAAGAATATAACATGATTATTAGCCAACTCGTGACCCTGGAATATCCTCTCCTATTGATTGTTAATCGAAATTTCTATTTATGTTGGTTGATTTTCTAGTTAATTCCTTACTTGGTATTCTTAGGTAGTAACTTAGGTAATTATATCGTTTGTGATAAATATCTTGAATCGATAAGTTAATTGAGTTGAATCCATCAAAATTTAATCATAAGTCTTCGTGGGACGATACTCTACTCACTACTTTATTACTTGACGACCACGTATACTTACGTGAGTGTGTTTCATCGCACTATTGCAAATATAATCCGGTTTACAAGTCCAGAGTCGAATCCCACAAAGAACTAAGGTTCAACTACAGTTGTTCAATATCACTAAAAAACACAAGTCCAAACAATATTATAATGTTTATTTCTACTTAATTAACTAACAACTATTATAAAGCAGTAAAATTATCAACTAACAAGGATGAAATATAAGACAATACTAAGGAAGTCTAGAGTTATGATTTCCCCTATTTTCGGAATCCTTTCCGTTGCGTTTCTTATAAATTTGACTAAGTTTTCTCTACCGATCATGAGCTCTATGAGTATCGTAATTCTATCCTGAGTAACTACCACAATTTACTAGACACATTCTTCCGAATTACGCTAGCTGGCACTAAGTTACGGCTCACTCGAATCGCACCAAGGTTTCGTTATTCCTAATCCCACCTTTAAACCCTTCGTATTGATCCCTCATATACGTTAGGAGTGATGTTGTTCAATAACCACCTAAATATGCACTCTCTTCGGAGTAATACACACTAAATAGGCACAGTCGATTGAGAGCTCTTCAACCAACCACAATATAAACATAGTTGAACAAATAAAGAAAGCTACGACAAATCTATATTAACGTAACAGGAAAATCATCCTCCAATAGGTTCCATCAAAATCTTAGATAACAAATTATCTATTCATAATAGTATGCATAACTACAATACTAGAATTCATAACCAATAACGTAAAGAGGAAGAAGGAAGTGAAAAACTCGTAGAAGATTCTCCGCCTTGCTCCTAGTGTGTTCTTGACTCCTTAGGTCCAAAGTGTGTCAAAAGTCACAAAAATAACATTTTCTATGTATATATACCAAGTAGGGTCTGTCGCGACCCAAATTTCCCTCTGTTGGGTATCGTGATGGCACCTAGTCTTAGGGACTAGGTAAGCCTAAAATTTCCATTAAACAAAAACAATAATAAAGGAATTTAAAAAAAAATTGAAATAGAATTTTGACATAGTTTACAATTTTTCAAAACCCGGTAAATACAAGTCATAAGCTCTACGAAATCTTTCTGTAACGACCCGACCGGTATTTATGCATTATCAGACCCCGCTCCCCTAAATGAAACCTCCCATAGCGGCTTATTATGATTTATGACTTGCGGGGACTGGTGGTCCGAGATTCGGAAGTGTTTAGAATGCTATAGGAACACTTGGTTTCTTAAGGTTGGCCTTTAGGGCCAAGTTTGACTTTGGTCAATATTTTTGGTAAACGACCTCGGAATCGAATTTCGACGGTTCCAGTAGCTTCGTATGATGATTTCGAACTTGGGCGTATGTTCGGAATGGGTTTTGGATGACCCGGGAGCGTTTCGGCACCCAATATTGAACTAAGAAGTTCCTTAAATTACTATTGTGGTTTGGGACATGTTTTTGGGTTATCGAGGTCCGAATGGAATTTCGAGACCGGGAATAGTTTCGTTATGTTATTTATGACTTGCCTGCAAAATTTGGTGTCATTCCAAGTAGTATAGGTCGGTTCGGCGCGTTGTTGGCGAAGTCAAGAAAACTTGAAGTTCCTAAGTTTGGTTCTAGGGGTTTTGAGGTGTGATTTTGAGTTTTAGCGTAGTTTTGGGTGTTCCGAAGGCTCGATCAAGTCCATATTATGATTTGGGACTTGTTGGTATATTTGAACGGGGGCTCGGGTAGGTTCAGGTGCCTCCTGGACAACACATGAGGCCAAAAACTAGCTGAAATAGCTGTTGGTGCACCTGTTCTGGTGTGTGACCGCATGTGTGGTTGCCCAGTCGCAGGTGCGTGACCGCTCCTGCGGTCTCAGCATCGCAGGTGTGACCCCCAGTGGGCAGCCCATTTCTCGCAGGTGCGGACAAAGTTCCGTAGGAGCGAAGACGCAGGTGCGGTCTCCTCTCCGCAGGTGCGAGCCTAGGCCTCGTCGTCCTTTTCCGCATATGCGAACCTTTTCTCGAAGGTGCGGTCCTCGAGACGCATGTGCGGAATCACTATCAGGCAGTGTGCTTCTTTAAAATATGGGATTTCTTCATTTTCTTCCTCCGTTAGAGCACTTGGAGCTTGGAAAAAGGGCTCCACGGCCCAACCACTGAAAGGTAAGTAAATTCTATCTTAAAGTGGTTAATGCATGCATTCTTAGTAGGTTTTAACTACTTATTTAGTGGAAAATTTAGGGATTTGGGTAGTAACCTAGGGCCTTCAAGAATTTAGAAAATTACCCGTCAATTAGCTATGAAATCAAGTAAAAATCATGTATTAATGATCCTTAGGCTATGGGTGAGTGTTTCCTTCGAGAATTTTTGGAATCCGAGCATGCGGGCCTGGGGTTAGCTTTTGGGATTTCTTCAAGAATGGTAAATTTGGCAAAGTAATAGGAGAATTCCATGCTTTGAATATAAATTGATATATATGTATAACATCTGGCTAGTTTCGAGTCCGTGGGTGTCAAGTTCGGAGTTTCGGGCGCATTCTTGATCCGGGGAGTAGGTGCGATACGAGGTGAGTCTCCTTTCTAACCTTGTAAGGGGGAACTTTCCCCCTAGGTGATTTAAATGCTATATGTGATAATTGTGGGGGCTACGTACGTACAAAGTGACGAGAGTCCGTACGTAGCGGCTATTACTATTATGTCCGGTTAGTTATGCCCACATCATGCCTTGTGTTTTACTTGATATGAACTATATGCTTAATAAATTAAATGTTACATGTTTCTTACTTCCCTGAGGTAATGGAATTTGAGAAACTTGTAAGGAATTGTTCATTGAAAAGTATTTTAAAAAGGAATAATGTGTGTGCATGTGACCGCTTCGCAATTTACATTCCGCGAGCGGAGTGTGATTTTCCCCCACTCTTATGGGAACGGGCCGTACGCCACGGTGGATTAAGAGATGCACTTTTGGTACGGGCTGTTCGATCCTCGGCAGTGCATAGAGAGGATTGAGAGATGCACTTTTGGTCCAGGCCGTTCGATCCTCGGCAGTGCATAGATGTGAGTACTTTATGGAAAGGTGCACTTATGGTTCGGGTCGTTCGACCCTCAGCAGTGCACAAACATGACTATCTTATGACTCCTGCTGGTTTTCCTTACTCTGTATGCGCATGATTTATTTGTTACTAAATTCATAGATATTGATTTGACAGATATTTGGGGGAAAGTGAAGTAGTAATTGTGTTATTCATTCCCAGTACTTCCTTGGATATTAGTGCCTTATATATATTTGTTGTTTCGCTACCTTTACGTTCCTACCGTTTCTATCATATTCTGTTAAATTATATTGTTGGACCTTAGTGAGTGTCATGTCGACCTCTCGTGACTACCTCTTCGAGGTTAGGCGGGATACTCACTGGGTACATATATATTTATGTAATCATGCTACGCTTCTTTAATTAATTGTACAGGTTCTGAGGCTGGTGCATCTGGTTGTCGGACCGGAGCTTGACTTGATATTAGTCAGACCTGACTTCACGGTGAACTGCTTTTTCTCCTGGCGATCTCCGGTAGCACCATGGGGTTTCTTTTGCTTATTTCCCGTCTATTTCCTTTAGACAGTGGGACTGTATGTTATATCTTTTGTATATTCTGTTAGTATGCCCGTGGGACTTGTGACACTAGTTCCTGGCACACACGTGATAGTTGTTATGGATTTTGGGTTTGTATATATTGGCTCAGACTCTTCATGACTGATTTTAATTAAAACTGGCCATTTATCCTTGTCGAATCATGTTTTAAGTTTTAAAAACTTAGTATATGTTGAAATGTTTAATATAATAAGAAAGAATCCTTAGTAAATTGAGAGTTGGCTTGCCTGACCCTGCTGTTGGGCACCATCACGGCCTAAGTTAGGATTTTGGGTCATGACAACATGGTATCAGAGCAGTAGGTTCACGTAAGTCTCACGAGTCACGGGCAAACCCAATAGAGTCTTGCAGATCGGTACGGAGACGTTTGTACTTATCTTCAGGAGGCTATAGGGTGTTAGGAAACCTCTCTTTGTTCTTGTTCTATCGTGCAGTCGATGATTTACTAAATTCATTATTCTATTCTCTCACAGATGGTGAGGACGCGTGCATCTAATGTTCCAGACCCAGGAAGGGCCGCTACCCCCGGTGTCCGAGGCCGCGGCAGAGGTCGGGGGAGGGCACTGGCCCGCGGTAGGGGACGAGGGCGTCCGAGAGCTATTCCGATTCTGCCACCAAAGGACTCTATTATAGAGGAGCAGGACGAGGTGCCTCCAGCAGATCCTACTCCAGTAGACATTATGACGGCGCCAGGCTTCCAAGCAGTCATGGGCCATATGATGATATTTATGGACACTATGTCCCAGGCTGGTTTATTTCCAGCAGATCCTGCCACTTGTCAGGCGGGAGGGGGAGTCCAGACCCCTACTGCCCAGGATGCAGGCCAGACAGCAACGTTACATCATACCCCGAGTACACTACCCGTGGGTGGGGTCCAGCCTGTTGCAACAGCACCCGAGCCTAGACCAGTTGCGGACAGCGATCCGCAGAAGTTATTGGATAGATGGACCCGATTGCACCCTCCAGTCTTTGGGGGTGAGCGAGGCGAGGATGCCCAGGACTTTGTGGACAGGTGCAGGGACAAACTGCACAACATGAGGATACTAGAGTCCCATGGAGTAGATTTCACTACCTTCCGGTTGGAGGGCAGAGCTCGTAGGTGGTGGAATTCTTATATCCTCAGCAGGCCAGCAGATTCTCCTCCTGTCACTTGGGAGAAGTTCACGTAGATGTTTCTAGATAGATATATTCCGCCCTCTGAGAGGGAAGAGTTGCGGTATCAATTTGAGCTGTTAGAGCAGGGGCAGATGTCAGTGAAAGATTATGAGGCCATATTTTCAGAGCTGTCTCGCCATGCACTCATGATACTACCTACTGATGCAGAGAGGGTGCGAAGATTTATGGATGGTTTGCATCCAGGTATTAGGGCCACCATGGCCCGAGAGGTGGAGATGGGTATTCATTATCAGCTCGTGGTAGATATTGCTCGCAAGATCGAGGGGTATCGATCGAGGAGCAGGGAGCAGGGTCAGCAGGACAAGAGGGCTAGATTCTCTGGAGATTTTAGAGGTTCCCTAGCTAGGGGCAGGGGTCAGTGTAGCAGTGGTCAACCCAGCAGGCCTTTATATTCAGCACCTCCACCACCTCCCCGAGGTGTTCCAGCGAGGCCTCAGTTCAGTGCCATGCCAGAGCGGTCCTACCATCCTCCAGCCATTCAGAGTTCACACAGTGGTTATCCCGGTCATCCGAAATCCTCCGATCCTTACGTCAGTGCTATGCCAGAGGGCTCTCATCGCCCTCCGACCATTCAGGGTTCTTCTTCGGGGCAACAGACTATGGTACCTGGGAGTTGTTATGAGTGTGGAGAACCAGGTCATATGAGGAGGCAGTGTACCAGGTTTTTGGGCAAGGCCGTACAACAGGGTTATCAGTCTATGGGTCCGGCACCAACAGTCTGGCCACCAGAGGTGGAGGACAGGTCAACAGGGGTTGTCCTAGAGGTGGAGTCCAGTCTGGGGGAGGTTAGGCAGCTCCTGTTCACTCTGGTGGAGCTCAATCTTCTGGTACTCTAGCCAGATTTTATGCCATTTCGGCCAGATCAGATGCAGTGGCCTCAGACGCCGTGATCACAGGTATTATTACAGTATGTGGTAGAGAGGCTTCGATGTTATGATCCAGGATCCACTTATTCCTATGTTTCGGTCTTATTTGCTCATTTTCTGGATGTCACTCGTGAGTCCTTGGGTTCTTCTATTTATGTGTCCACTCCCGTGGGCTATTCTGTGGTTGTAGACCGGATTTGTCGGTCCTGTGTGATTTCATTTTCTGGGTTCGAGACTCGAGTTGATCTCTTATTGCTCGACATGGTTGATTTCGAGATTATTGTAGGCATGGATTAGCTATCTCCTTATCATGTCGTGCTAGATTGCCATGCCAAGACAGTTACTTTAGCCATGCCCGAGTCGCCTAGGCTGGAGTGGAGGGGTTCCTCAGTTAGTGCAGCCGGCCAAATTATTTCATTCTTGAAGGCTCGACATATGGTCGAGAAGGGTTGTCTGGTCTATTTTTCTTATGTGCGGGAAACCACCGCCGAGTCTCCAACGATTGATTCAGTGCCAGTGGTTCGAGAGTTTGCTGATGTATTTCCTTCGGAACTTCCGGGCATGCCTCCGGATCGTGATATTATTTCTGCATTGATTTAGCTCCAGGCACCCAGCCTATTTCTATTCCTCCATACCATATGGATCTAAAGGAGTTGAAGGAGCAACTTGAGGAGTTGTTGGCTAAGGGGTTTATCAGACCGAGTGTATCGCCGTGGGGTGCTCCGATTCTATTCGTGAAGAAGAAGTATGGGTCCATGCGGATGTGTATTGATTACTGCCAGTTGAACAAGGTTACCGTTAAGAACAAGTATCATTTATCGCGCATCAATGATTTGTTTGACCAGTTGCAGGGTGCTCGTATGTTTTCTAGGATTGATTTGAGATCGGGGTATCATCAGTTGAAGATTCGAGCCTCAGATGTTCCGAAGACTGCTTTTTGTACGAGATATGGCCATTATGAGTTCCTGGTGATGTCCTTTGGCTTGACTAATTCCCCAGCAACATTCATGGACTTGATGAATAGGGTGTTCAGGCCGTATATTGATTCCTTTGTCATTGTCTTCATATATGACATCTTGATTTATTCATGTAGCCTGGGGGAGTACGAGCAGCATTTGAGGGTTGTGCTCCAGAAGCTATATGCTAAGTTCTCCAAGTGTGAGTTCTGGTTGGATTCCGTGGTATTCTTGGGGCATGTGGTATCCGGAGAGGGTATCAAGGTTGACCTCAGAAGATCGAGGCAGTTCAGAGTTGGTCGCGTCCTACATCAGCTATAGAGATCAGGAGCTTTTTGGGCCTAGCAGGCTATTATCGCCGATTTGTGGAGGGATTCTCTTCTATTGCAGCACCATTGACCAGATTGACTCAGAAGAATGCCCCGTTCCGATGGTCGGTCGAGTGTGAGGCGAGATTTCAGAAGCTCAAGACAACATTGACCTCGACACCAATTCTAGTATTGTCTGCCCGTTCTGGGATGTATACAGTATATTGTGACGCTTCGCGCGTTGGCTTGGGGTGTTTATTGATGCAGGAAGGGAGAGTTATTGCTTATGCTTCGCGCCAGCTGAAGGTTCATGAGAAGAATTATCTTGTGCACGATTTGGAGTTGGCGGCGATTGTTCATGCTCTTAAGATTTGGAGGCACTACTTGTATGGGGTGTCCTGTGAGATTTATACAGACCACCGTAGCTTGCAGCACTTGTTCAAGCAGAGGGATCTTAATTTGAGGCAGCGCAGATGGCTTGAGTTGTTGAAGGATTATGATATACCATTCTTTATCATCCGGGCAAGGCAAATGTGGTAGCAGATGCTTTGAGCAGGAAGGCGGAGAGTATGGGTAGCTTGGCTTATATTGCAGCAGAGGAGAGACCTCTAGCCTTGGACATTCAGTCCTTGGCCAATCGCCTGGTGAGATTAGACCTTTTAGAGCCTCGTCGAGTTTTAGCACATGTGGTTTCTCAGTCTTCATTATTGGGGGAGATTAAGGCCCGGCAATTCTATGATCCGTGCATAGTAGAGCTTCGGGAGTCAGTGGTTCAGGGTAGGGCCAAGGAGGTTACTATTGGTGGGGATGGTGTTCTGATACTTCAGGGCCGCTTATGTGTTCCTAATGTTGATGTCCTGAGGGAGAGGATTCAAGAGGAGGCACACAGTTCTCGGTATTCTGTTCATCCTGGTGCTACGAAGACGTATCGTGATTTGAAGCAGCATTACTGGTGGAGGCGGATGAAGAGGGACATTGTGGAGTATGTGACTAGGTGTCTTAATTTCCAGCAGGTGAAGTATGAGCACCAGAGGCCAGGAGGCCTACTGCAGCAGATGCCCATTCCTGAGTGGAAGTGGGAGCGCATCACTATGGACTTCGTGGTTGGGTTTCCTCAGACTTTGCGGAAGGTTGACGTAGTTTGGGTCATTGTGGATAGATTGACCAAATCGGCGTATTTTATTCCAATAGCTACTACTTATACTTATGAGAGGTTAGCCCGGATCTACATTCGGGAGATAGTCCGTTTGCACAGTGTGCCGGTGTCCATTATATCAGATCGAGGTCCTCAGTTCACCTCGCATTTCTGGAGAGCATTGCATAGTGAGATGCTAGATAGATCTCAGCACAACATTTCACCCTCAGACTGATGACCAGTCAGAGCGTACAATTCAGATATTGGAGGACATGCTCAGGGCATGTGTGATTGACTTCGAAGGTTAGTGGGACGAATTCTTGCCTTTGGCCAAGTTTGCTTACAATAATAGTTACCAGTCCAGCATCGAGATGGCTCCATTTGAGGCTTTGTATGGTCGGCGATGTCGTTCCCCTATTGGGTGGTTTGAGCCTGGTGAGGTTAGGTTATATGGTACCGACCTGGTGAGGGATGCTTTGGAGAGGGTGAAGTTGATTCCGGAGAGGCTCCACATAGCACAGTCCAGACAGAAGAGTTACGCGGATCAGAGGGCGCGTGATGTATCATTTATGGAGGGAGACAAGGTTCTATTGAAGGTCTCGTCGATGAAGGGTATTATGAGGTTTGGGAAGAAGGGAAAGCTGAGCCCGAGTTTATAGGTCCCTTTGAGGTGTTGAGGCGAGTTGGGGAGGTTGCTTATGAGATAGCCTTACCTCCCAGTTTATCAGGAGTTCATCCAGTTTTTCATGTATCCATGCTCCGGAGGTACCANGAGTTTCTGCTGTGAAGGTCCAGTGGAGGGGCCAACTAATCGAGGAGACGACCTGGGAGTCCGAGGAGGACATGCGGAGCAGATATCCGCACTTATTTCAGCACTTCAGGTATGATTCTAGACTTGTTCGAGGATGAACGTTTGTTTAAGAGGTGGAGAATGTAATGACCGACCGGTCATTTTGCATTATCGGACCCTGTTCCCCTAAATGAAACTTCCCATAGCGGCTTATTATGATTTATGACTTTCGGGGACTGGTGGTCCAATATTCGGAAGTGTTTAGAGTGCTATAGGAACACTTGGTTCCTTAAGGTTGGCCTTTAGGGCCAAGTTTGACTTCAATCAACATTTTTAGTAAATTACCTCGGAATCGAATTTCGACGGTTCCTGTAGCTTCGTATGATGATTTCTGACTTGGGCGTATGTTCGGAATGGGTTTTGGATGGCCCGAGAGCGTTTCAGCGCCCAATATTGAAATAAGAAGTTACTTAATTTCCTATTGTGGGTTGGGACATTTTTTTGTGTTATCGAGGTTCGAACGGAATTTCAAGACCGGGAATAGTTCTGTTACGTCATTTATGACTTGCCTGCAAAATTTGGTGTCATTCCGAGTAGCATAGGTCGGTTCGGCGCGTTGTTAGCGAAGTCAAGAAAACTTAAAGTTCCTAAGTTTGGTTCTAGGGGTTTTGAGGTNAGTCTGTATTATGATTTGGGACTTGTTGGTATATTCAGATTGGGGCTCGAGTTGGCCTAGGTGCCTCCCGGACACCACACGAGGATAAAAACCAGCTGAAATAGCTGCTGGTGCACCTGTTCTGGTGTGTGACCGCAGGTGCGGTTGCCCAGTCGCACGTGCGGGACTTCTCCTGCAGTCTCAGCATCGCAGGTGCGACCCCCAGCGGGCAGCCCATTTCTCGCAGGTGCGGACAAAGTTCCGTAGGAGCGAAGACGCAGGTGCGGTCTCCTCTCCGCAGGTGCGAGCCTAGGCCTCGTCGTCCTTTTCCGCATATGCGAACCTTTTCTCGAAGGTGCGGTCCTCGAGACGCATGTGCGGAATCACTATCAGGCAGTGTGCTTCTTTAAAATATGGGATTTCTTCATTTTCTTCCTCTGTTAGAGCACTTGGAGCTTGGAAAAAGGGCTCCACGGCCCAACCACTGAAAGGTAAGTAAATTCTATCTTAAAGTGGTTAATGCATGCATTCTTAGTAGGTTTTAACTACTTATTTAGTGGAAAATTTAGGGATTTGGGTAGTAACCTAGGGCCTTCAAGAATTTAGAAAATTACCCGTCAATTAGCTATGAAATCAAGTAAAAATCATGTATTAATGATCCTTAGGCTATGGGTGAGTGTTTCCTTCGANTAATAAGAAAGAATCCTTAGTAAATTGAGAGTTGGCTTGCCTGACCCTTTTGTTGGGCGCCATCACGGCCTAAGTTAGGATTTTGGGTCATGACACTTTCTATTAAATCTAAATACAACTGTCTATGAATAAGTAAGTACAGTTGGGTAGAAATAAAACAGGAAGGTGACTCCAAAGCCTGCGAACGCAGCAGCAGGTTACCTTGAGTCTCCTCAGCAATGATCTGCGCAACTACCAACAACAATAACCTGAAGGTGCACACAAAAATGTGCAGAAGTGTAGTATGAGCAGACAGCAACGGTTCCTAGTAAGTATCAAGACTAACCTCGGTGAAGTAGTGACGAGGACTAGTCAAGACACCACCGGTCTAATAAGTAAAAAGGCATAGATGTATAAATGGCCGAAACAAAATATCTATCTAAAGATCTCTCAATGTAACTAATGATACGATCAAATAATACGGAAGACAATTCAATAATCACGATCAACGGACAACACAATAGAAATACGCAAAGAGAATGGAAAGAATGCGATCCAAATGGCGGGAATTACAACCTAATAAAAACACTAGCAATTCAGCACTGCATCAATTTATTCACGTCAGGCCTTAGCCAATAACTCAATAAGACTGGTCAAACCTTCGAGTGAAAACCTTTAAATCGTGAGTTCATTTTGAAAACGTTAAAGTTATAATCATTTCGGAATAGAGAAATTTCTTCTTTGAAACATACTCTCTCTGAATGTATATTTGTATATTTTTATAAAGAGAAATCTTAACAACATAGTCTCTTCAAAATACGTGGTGTTCAAATATACTTTCCCAAATACTGCTCTTTCAAATATCATAAAAATACGTGATGTTCAAAATATATTTTTCCAAGTACTACTCTTTCAAATATCATCAAAATACGTGATGTTTCAAATATATTCTCCCAAGTACTGATCCTTCAAATATCATCAAAATACGTGATGTTCAAAATATACTATCCCAAATACTGCTCTTTCAAATATCATTATTCTGCAAGACAAATGCTTTTCAAATATACTTTCGAAAAAGAAGTCCTTTAGACATAACTTTTCCTGGAGATAATTGCTTTTCAGCTATACTTTTCAATATATATATTTATGTCTTTCGATTCAAATTTCCTCAATCATAAAACTACCAGAACTCAGTCCGCCACTCAAAATTTGTCATGCAATACAGTACAGGGGAAAAGCTCCCGGATCTCTGTCCGTAGTCCCAATTTAAATATGCGATGCAGTGTGGGGGAAAAGCTCCCGGATCTCTATCCGTAGTCCCAATTTCAATATGTGATGCAGTACAGGGGGAAAGCTCCCGGATCTCTGTCCGCAGTCCCAATTTAAATATTTGATGCATTACAGGGGGAAAGGATGTTTTAGACGTCAATACCCCACAATTATATAAGTTAATTGTGAGGTACCCAATTTTTCGAGTGCTGTCTAACTGGAAGAACCTGGTTCTTTTTGATGTACTTACTTCTACTATTGTGGAATATTAGAAGCAGTAAAGTAAAAACACAGATATTTTTACGTGGAAAACACCTGGATCAAAAGGTCTAAAAACCACGACCTACTCCTCAGTAGGATTTTCTCAAACTCTTCACTAAAACTCTGAGCCAAAACGGACTTACAAAATAAACTCTTTTCTAATCCTAGGACTAATTCTAATCCCTTTGCAGTAACTAACCCCTAGCTAATTTCTACATGTTTCAAGTTAACTCTAACTTGAACAATGCGTACCTATTACAATTGCTTCTATGAAAGCGAAAAAGATACAATATTAAACCTCCTACTACAATCAACTATACTCAATAATTAATCAGATGGAACTGGTTCTTCTAGTTGAACTGTAGCCTTTGAATCGCACAATGATTCTGCAAGCAAAATAACTCTGGGAACTTTGCTTTCATATTTTGATTCACTTTAGCTTTTGTGCGTGTAGAATTTCAGCAGAAATACATCAAGTATTTATAGAGTCAGTTGTTGAGCTTGTCGTCCAATTCTAGTCCAACTCTACCTGGGTGAACAAATTCGTATCAAACTCAACTTCCTTTCTTTTGTTACTTTCCTTGCCGAATTCGACTTCAATCTTCTCATCAGTTTGCAACTTTTTCGCATTAGGAGACAATCTCTTGGTTCATTGATATTTCACATTCAAAAATATCTCCTATGAATATATGGTTCATGTGCTAGCTAATCAGTTTAAGATGTGTGCTTTGATGGACCTGGTTCAACTGGTCAGCCATTTGTCAATCTTCAAAACTATACAGTGACATGGGTCAACAAATTCCCCTTTTTTGATGATGACAAACTCTGTGCTTAATCCAGTATACACTTCAAACACTTTGTATGGTTTTATGCATTAATCATAGAGAAACCAGGTTCATTTTATAAATATCACTTTGAAATTTTTTTTTGAAAACGTTCAGCACATATCTTCCCCCTTTTGGCATCATCGAAAAGTTTGCAAAATTATACACTTACCATATTTATTAATTATTACTCATGGACATTGAGGAAACTACAGGTGCAAAGCATGATTAATCAACACAAGAAGCCAATAAATGTAACTAACTAAGAAATTGAGACAAGTCAATAACTAGAAGCAAAATTCATTGATTAGTAACGATTATGAACCACCATACATAAAAACAAAAACAAACCAACCATGAGCAAACAACAGAGTAAAAATAGAAGAAACTGAACAACTGGTCTAAAGAGGGGTTTTGGAAGCTCTGGACAGCCTAAAGATTTGAAGGTGCAGAGGAGGTTGTGGTCTTGGATTGTAGGAGAGAAAGCATCTGCTTAAGAACACCCTCGTTCTTTTCTTTATCATTTTCTAATTCAGCCCTAAGAGCACCCGCTCAACTTCAACCTCAATCATACGAGACTTCAAACGAAGGATCTCCGTATGCTTGATCTCGTTTTCCTGCACCAGAGTTCTAACTTTGCTGTTGACTGGTTGTGTCCTAGATAAACCAGGTTCATCCATAGGAACATTGACATTGTAGTCACATGTCAGCAAAGTTTCCTTCCCAAAATAGTCTTTGGCAGTAGCCATCTCAGCCTTCTTCACTGGAACCCTAAAATGTGCAAGCACTGTTGTCAGAATAAAGTCATATGGAATTGCGTGTGCTTTGGTTCCATTCACAACTCTGTCCAAGAGTTGGATGATGAAATCCGGCCAATTGATTTGCTTTCCCCTGTACAAGCACTCCATCAAGGTCAGATCCATATAATTTGCAGTGCCTTCTTTCTTGACTGCGCAGTAGGAACTTGATGACGAACTCGAAAGATAGCTTGTGCTCTGGCTTCATTACACTCTTGTAGACCGGCCTGGGTTCAATCTCCTTCTCATTATCACTGAAGAATTTGGTGATGTTGATTGCTGAGGCCATCCCATCTAGACAAGGCCATCTTTGCCTTGTGTAGTCCTCATAGCCCTCAGCTGGTATGTTCAGAATAACACCCAGTTCTTTAGCATCAAAGGAAACTTCAATCCTTTTGACCATGGAGGTGACCCTGCCTTCCTTGACAATGGCATTTCCCATGAATTCTACCAACTCATCCCTTACTAGCCTACCTTCCCTGCGAAGGACCATGTCCTTCCATCCCTGCACCTCCAGAGTTTCCAGCAGATATTGCATTCTAGGCTCCTCTAGATCCTTCATCAGCTTATCCTTCAGTATTGTTCTCTTTCCAAACATGGTAACTCTGTCAGTCACCTCTCATATTTCCTTCTCCTTCTCTCCACTCCAGTCTGCATCATCATCCTCTTTCTCAACAATTTTCACTTTCTTTGGCTTGGCCCTGGTCCTCTTAACAGATCTTGTTGGTGTGACAGACATTCTAGCTGACTTCTTTGAAGAATCCTTAGCCTTTGTAGGTTTTGGTGTCTTAGCCACACCTAGAGCAAGCTTCTCCTCCTGTTGGACCAGGTCCAACGTCTTCTCTTCAACCTCAATACCCTCAACAGGCTCTCTAGCTTTTGCTTTTCCCTTTGCTGCCCTTTTCTTCTTGCTCTCTTTCAGAGCCTTTTCCAATTTCTCTTTTTCATCTCTCACAGTGCTACGAGTAGCTCTTACTTTTTGAGCAGGAACATCAGCAACTTCATAAACTTTTCTTTTCTTTGAAGGAACTGGGTGAGTTGCATTCTTGGACTTCTGAGTCCTCCTTTTCTTGGGGTTATAGGAATCTGCCTGTTTCTTCAGCCTTCCAGCCAATGTTTCTTCCTCAGATGAAACAGGTTCATCTGTTCCTTTCTTCAGACTTGCAAGACCTGCTACAGCCTCCTCAACTATGCTTCCCCCTAAATCAGTGACTTTTTATCCCATGATTTCAGGAATGGGACCACAGATAACTAGCATGGTAACATCCTCCCTAGATCCATTCTCAACTTCTTTTCCCTCTCTCTCAAAAATTCTTTCTTTTCTACCACCCCTCTGCCTTTTAGGCACTTTAACATCAATAACAGACCCAACCAACACGGACCTTTTATCAGCAGAAGCAAATTCAGAATTGATTTCAGGATTACCTTTCTCAGAACTGGTTGAACCAGGTGCGTCTTCCTCATTGGCTGATTTAAAAGATTTACTGGAAAAATATGACATAGTACCTTTGTCCGCTTTAATAAGATCCTCCAAGAATTTTTCCCTAGTCCCAGAAGCAACAGATTTCCGAGCAAGAACTTTGACACGGCGATTCTTGGGGTCAGGAGTAGGGTTTGGAGTGGGTTCAGGAATGGGTGTATTTTCAGGCGTTGACGAAATTTTTGGTGATTGAGAACTGTACATAGATGGAGAATTGGATAAAGATTCAGAATTTCCTCCATCGTAATAACGATTAGGTGATGAATTAGAAGAAGAAGCGGGTGGTGGTGAAGACATAATTATGTATTTTTAGGAAGAAAAGGTAAGTAATAAATTTTGATTTGTGTAGAATGAGTTGAACTTGGTTCGACGGTTTCTTTATGAAGAGAAGAGTAATGATGACCTTTTATAAGATGTGGTTAGGGAGATTTCAAACTGCAGAATCTGTACTCAAGTAGGAATCTAATCGCCGAAGGACTGATATTGATTAGACATTTAATTTCACCCTAAAACTAGGCTAATTAAGTGAAGACTGGACTTCTTGAAACTGGTTCAATTTGGATAAGTATGAAGTATTTGAATTTGAACCAATTATGGAAAGAATCATGCTCATGTATGACTATAATTAAATTAATATATAGAGAAGAGTATGTACCTCGTCAGTCAGATGAATCAGCATGGATGAACTAGGTTCTTCCTGTTAGAAATCTTTAAATTGCCTCAATTTACAAAGGTAGATAAACATCATTAGAATCCTGGGAATCATATTAATACATGGAACAAGAGTATGGCAATAAAGATATGATGCTGAGCAATTATTAATCTGATTAAGTACCTAATTAAAATTTTCTAGCTAAATCTTTTTTTTCATTTATTTCAATTTTTTTTTCGATTTTATTTTCAATCAGGTGATCTTAATCATCCCTAATTCCATCATGTTTCACTCAAAATGCTCCCTACTAAGTGCTTTAGTGAATATATCAGCAATTTGATGATCAGTAGCACAAAATTTGATTGAGATCATTCCCTTTTCATAGTTATCCCTTAGGTAATGGTGCCCGACATCTATGTGCTTAGTCCTCTTGTGATGAACCTGGTTCTTCGTCATACTAATAGCACTAGTGTTATCACAGAAAATAGGAATGCGTCCCACATCAATACCAAAATTCATGAGTTGTTGCTTGATCCATAGCAACTGGGCACAACATGAGGTTGCAGCCACATATTCAGCCTCATCAGTAGACAAGGCTACTGAATTTTGTTTCTTGGTAGCCCAAGAGACAAGGCAGGAGCCCAAAAAGTGAGCCATGCCTGAAGTACCAGGAAACCTGTATAATCAGCATCAACATATCCTACAAGGTCGAAATTACTACCTTTAGGATACCAAAACACAAATCAGTGGTGCCTTTCAGATATATCAAAATTCTTTTCACTGCAGTGAGGTGGGACTCCTTTTGATTTTCCTGAAACCTAGCACAAAATCCCACGCTGAACACAATATTAGGTTTGCTGGTAGTGAGATATAATAGAGACCCAATCATCCCTCTATATAGCATCTGATCAACAGATGAACCAGGTTCATCCATATCCAATTTTGTAGCTGTGGCTATGGGAGTGTCTATTTCTTTTGAGTCTTACATTTTAAACTTCTTGAGCAATTCTTTCACATACTTTTGTTGGTAGATCATTGTTCCACTTGGTTTTTGCTTAATTTGCAAGCCTAAGAAAATTTTTAGCTCACCCATCATACTCATCTCAAACTCCCTCCTCATTAGCATAAAAAATTCCTTGCTCAATTTTTCAGAAGTCGCCCCAAATATAATATCATCCATATATATTTGCACAACTAGGAATCCTTACCCTTTTCCCATAAGAACAAGGTACTGTCAATTTTGCCTCGTTTGTATCCATGTTCTAGAAGGAATTTTGATAATCGTTCGTACCATGCTCTTGGTGCTTGTTTGAGACCATATAGAGCCTTGTCAAGTTTGTATACGTGGTCAGGTGACTCCTTGCTTTAAAAACCTGGAGGCTTCTTGACAAATACATCTTCCTTCAGATAGCCATTGAGAAAGGCACTCTTAATATCCATCTGATGAAGAGTGAATTCCATGTGTGCAGCAAATGCTATAAGAAGTCTGATTGCCTCCAGTCTTTTCATCAGGGAAAAGGTCTCATCATAGTCAATTTCTTCTTCTTGACTATACCCTTGAATAACTAATCTTACCTTATTCCTTGTAACAGTTCCATCTTCATCGAGCTTGTTCCTAAAGACCCACTTGGTGCCAATCACTGATATGTCTAGTGGCATGGGTACCAAGTGCCATACTTTACTTCATTCAAACTTATTCAGCTCTTCTTTTATGTCATTTACCCAATCAGCATCTTGTAGGGCTTCCCCAATGTTCTTTGGTTCAATCATGGATATAAAGGCATCAAACACACATAGATTTTTCAAGGATGATCTTGTTTTGATTCTGAATACCAAATCTGTTATGATGTTCTCAAGAGGGTGAGAACTCTGATATCTGTGTGGTTTAAGTACCAGTTGTTCATTCCTAGACGATTCTATGGAGTCTTGTTGCTGTGGAGCAGGATCAGGGCCAGGTTGCATATGTTGAATTCCCCCTGTCATGATACTTGGGGTAGTTGAACCTGGTCCATCACCTATTTCACCTTCCATGCTTGCTTCAATGTGATCACTGCTTCTTACTAGTCCAAGCTCCTCATCTTCAGGTTCCTGTCTCTCAGCAAGAATGTTAGTTTCATCAAAGATAACATGTATACTTTCTTCTACACACATGGTTCTTTTATTATACACTTTATAAGCTTTGCTATATGATGAATATCCCAAGAATACTTCCTCATCACTTTCGGGGTCAAATTTTCCTAGGGAATCTTTGCCATTATTATGCACAAAACACTTGCATCCAAAAGCCCTAAAGTGGGATATGTTGGGCTTTCTCCCTATAAGTAATTCATAGGGATTTTTCCCTACCAGAGGTCTGGTCATGCATCTATTGATTATGTAACAAGCAGTGTTTATTGCTTCAGCCCAGAAACTGTGAGGTAGTTTACTAGATAGAAGCATGGTTCTTGCCATGTCTTCAAGAGTTCTCTTTTTCCTTTCAAAAACCCCATTTTGCTGTGGGGTTCTAGGAGCAAAAAAGTTATGATTAACACCATGTTCATCATAGAACTCAGCAAACTTAGCATTCTCAAATTCAGTACCATGGTCAGATCTTATTGATGCTAGTTGATGTCCTAATTGATTTTGAGTTTTCTTGACAAATGAGGTGAACATATCAAATGCTTCATCCTTAGATGCCAGGAATAAGGTCCAAGTGAACCTTGAATAATCATCAACTAGCACCATCACATATCTCTTACCACCTCTACTCCGAGTTCTCATTGGACCACATAGATCCATATGAACCAGTTCCAACATCCTGGTGTTACTGACTATTTTCTTACTTTTGAAAGAGGACCTTACCTGCTTCCCCCTGGCACATGCCTCACAAACTTTGTCCTCCTTGAACTTAATGTTAGGAAGTCCTACCACTAAGTCCTTAGAGACTAGTTTGTTAAGTTGAGTTAGACTCGCATGACCAAGTCGTTTGTGACACAGGAGGGGATCACTGTCTAACACACTTAGGCAAGTGAGTTAATTTTTAGATAGTGTGGACAAGTCTATGACATAGATTTTATTCATTCTTTTTCCCTGCAAAACAATCTTGTCAGTAAGCAGGTTAATCACAAAATATTTTGTGGAAATAAAAGCAACCAGGTTACCTCTGTCACACAGTAGTGATACACTGATCAGGCTATATTTCAAGCCATCTATTAGATACACATGTTCAATGGATCGTGTGTCATCCTTACCTACCTTACCAACCCCAATAATTTCACCTTTCTTTCCATTTCCAAAGGAGACATTTCCTCCTTTGAGACTTTCAATTGAAAGGAACTGTTCCATGTTCCCAGTCATATGCTTTGAGCAGCCACTATCCAAATACCAAATTTGGCTGCCTCCTCTCACTTGAACCTACAAAAGAATCAGGGGTTAGTTTTAAGAACCCAAACTAGTTTGGGTCCTTTTATATGAGAGAATGGGTGAATCAAATTTTTACTGGCCCAATTTGGTAACAAGTTTTTCCTTTTTACAAACCTCTCATTTTTCGACTGGCCTGCTCTTTTGCAGTATACTCATATTTGTAGTACCCAGTCTTACCACAATGGGTGCAGATTTTATTCTTAGGGAGAGTGAGATACTTTCTTTTGGGATCCCACTTGGGCAATTGACTTCCAAAGCCAATCCCTCTCATGTTGCTACTATGATTCTCTTGAAGCCATATCAGGGCATCATAGGATTTATTCCATTTACACGTTCGATCTAATTCATGTTTGACTTTTCCAAGTTCTTCATTAAGAGTTCTTATCTGTTCATCCTTGGCATACATCTTATCTTTTAGTTTTCACACGTTTTCTTCTAACATGATATGAGAATAATCAACAACCTTGTTACTAGATCCTAGCTTTAACTTTATGTTTTCAGATTTTAATTCTAGAATCTCAGTTTCAAGTGGATGAACCTCGTTCAACAAGTCAGTGTTTTTTTTCCAGATTCACTGACTCTGATTTCCAGGTTCATGCACTTTGCTTTTAGCATTGCACATTCTTTAGATAGTTGATCCTTCTCTTTGGTTGTTTCCTTAGAATCATCTATGAAATCAAGTAGCAACTCAGAGAGTTTTTCCTTAGATAGGAACTTTACTTTGTTTTTAAGATGGGAGATACTCACCTCTGGTTCTTCATGTGATTCCTCATCAGATTCTCCAATTGCCATGAGCGCCTGATCTTCAGTCTCCCCATCTTCTGATTCCTCATCTGAACTTTCCCCCAAAGCAGCAACCATAGCCTTTGTTGTGGTTTTCTTGGGTTGGACAAGTTCCTTCTTCCTGTTCCTTCTTTCATATCTCTCCTTTTTCCATTCTACTTCACACTGAGGACAGTTTTTGATGAGATGATCAGCCTTACCACATTTATAACATCCCTCATTGGTTGGCCTTTCTGGGGCTTTTGCTTTGTTGTAGTTTCCTCCTCTAGAGATGCCCTTCTTCCTCATGAGAAAGTTTCTGAAATCTTTGGTGATCATGTCCATCTCATCATCCTCCAGATCTGCTCCCTCGGTGATTCTTAGTGCTAGACTTCTCTCCTTCTTTGGATCATCCATCTTCATTGTCTGCCTTCTCAGTTATAGGCAGTGAGGTTTCCAATCAGCTCATCTAATCTCAGGGTTGCCATATTTTTGGATTCCTGGATAGCAGTGATTTTCCTTTCCCAGGAAATAGGCAAGACCTTTGTTAGGATCTTCTCAACCCTGTCCTCTTCAAGAATGACTCTTCCAAGAGATTTCAGTTCATTAGTCAAGGTTGTGAACCTTGTGTACATCTCTTGGATAGTCTCTCCTTCTTTCATAGTGAAGTTTTCATACTGAGAGTATAGTAGAGTACCTCTTGACCTTTTTACCTGAGGTGTTCCTTCATGGGCTACTTGCAAGGTATCCCAGATCTCTTTGGCAGTGCCGCAGCTTTGGATTCTGTTGTACTCGTCTGGACCTAGTCCACACACTAGCCATTTTTTGGCCTTTGCATTCTTCTCCCATTTCTTCAGATCCTCAGCAGTGCAATCAGCTCTAGTCTTTGGTATATCTATACCTTCAGCAGTCTTCTTCATGTTAGCTAGAGGACCATCACTGACTATGTCCCAGAGTTCATATTCTTCTCCAATAAGGTGGTCCTTCATCCTATTTTTCCACCAAGAGTAATACTGGCCATTGAAGAGTGGTGGCCTTGCAGTTGATTGACCTTCCCAATTTCAAAGTGGTGCACTCATCTTGATCTTCTCCAAGGTGTTAGCCTTTCAAGGATAACCTGTTCTGATACCAATTGATGTTTTAGACGTCAGTACCACACAGTTATATAAGTTAATTGTGAGGTACCCAATTTTTTGAGTGCTGTCTAACTGGAAGAACCTGGTTCTTCTTCATGTACTTACTTCTACTGTTGCGAAATAGTAAAGTAAAAACACAGAGATTTTTACGTGGAAAACACCTGGCTCAAAAGGTGAAAAAATCACGACCTACTCCTCAGTGGGATTTGCTCAACTCTTCACTAAAAACTCTGAGCCAAACGGACTTACAAAATAAACTCTTTTATAATCCTAGGAGTAACTCTAATCCCTTTGTAGTAACTAGCCCCTAGCTAATTTCTACAAGCTTCAAGTTAACTCTAACTTGAACAATGCGTACCTATTACAATTGCTTCTATGAAAGCTGAAAAGATACAATATTAAACCTCCTACTAAAATCAACTAGAATCAATAATTAATCACATGGAACTGGTTCTTCCAGTTGAACTGTAGCCTTTGAATCGCACAATGATTCTGCTAGCAAAATAACTCCAGGAACTTTTCTTTCATATTTTGATTCACTTCAGCTTTTGTACGTGTAGAATTCCAGCAGAAATACATCAAGTATTTATAGAGTCAGTTGTTGAGCTTGTCATCCAATTCTAGTCCAACTCTACCTGGGTGAACAAATTCGTATCAAACTCAACTTCCTTTCTTTTGTTACTTTCCTTGCTGAATTCGACTTCAATCTTCTCATTGGTTTGCAACCTTTTCGCATTAGGAGACAATCTCTTGGTTCATTGATATTTCACATTCACAAATATCTCCTATGCATATACGGTTCATTTGCCAGCTATTCAGTTCAAGATATGTGCTCTGATGGACCTGGTTCAACTGGTTAGCCATTTGTCAATCATCAAAACTATACAAACTATGTAGTGACATGGGTCAACAGGAAAGCTCCCGGATCTCCGTTCATAGTCTCAATTTAAATATGCAATGCAGCCACTGAGGAAAACAACCAGAATGCGACAGAAACAAATATATTTCCACAACCGGCGCGAAAGCAAACAAGGCTGAATACAAAGTGCGATGAGCAAATCAATACAAAGACTTAAATCACAAAAATGGTAACAACTCGCTCATAAGAAGTATCCACTGAGAGGAATGCCAAGCACAAAGAGAGAACAGCATAATGAGGGGAAGACAAGACAAATATAGCAACGATTCTATACATTCAAGTTCGCAACCAAGAAACCAAATCATCCCGGCAAGGGAATCAGCTATAACCAATCTCACTTAGACACCGAATAAACCCAGTTTGAACAATGCTCAGTAAATAGGCAACACCAAAGAATACCATCAACATGGGCGGTCATCAATTAAACCTAAGTAGTACTTAAGAGGAAAAATCATTTAAATCACAGTGTATGACTCACGGGCATGCTTGACCAACGTATAGATATTCCAATTACTATTAGACAATTATAGGGCAAGATTATACTAGTTTTAGTCACATAGACAGTGTATGAAGAAAGATATAGTATAACGGTAGGAAAGGCAAAGTCTTCATTTAAGTAAACTAAGATCAGATAAAAAACAAGGAATGCTAGGCCAGTAACTTTTAATTTGAGCAGGAAGAGATGAAACTAGAAATCAGGAATTCAGATATAACAACTTCAACTCATACACGGGGAACATAAAGACCTAAAAATCCTAAAGGGGCAATCTATTTGCAAATAAGTTCGAGTACACACTCGTCACCTCGCGTACGCGGACTACAATCAACATAGAAGACTCAATCCTAAGGGGTAGTTCCCCCACACAAGGTTAGGCAAGATACTTACCTTGACTGCGCTAATCAACTCAATACCACGCTCTTGCCACGAGTACCCAACTCCGGGTGGCCCAAATCTAGACAATTCGATTGCACAGAGTAAATATCATAACAAGGAAACCAAATAATTAATAAGTCCGAAGCTAATATGCGAAATTAGGAAATTCGCCCAAAATGTTTCCCAGGCCCACATCTCGGAATCGGGTAAAAATTTTATTTTTCGGACACCCATTCATTCACGAGTCTAAATATATGAAAATCTCTCAAATCGGAGGTAAAAACCCCAATAAAAACTCAATAATTTGGTCTATGAAGTTCATCCCATTTTTCCCATTTTCTACCCAAAAGTTTCGAAATTAAAGGTTGGATTTAAGATTGGAATCATGGAAATCGATATATAATGGATAGAAATCACTTACTCAAGTTACCCAGGTGCAAAAGCCTCCAAAAATAGCCTCTCCCGAGCTCTCCAATTCGAAAATGGTGAAAATAACATAAACCCTCGGATCTGATATAATTGCCCAGCAATTCCGCACCTGCGCCCCTGGGACCGCACCTGCGGAAATACCATCGCAGGTGCGAAAACCCATTAAAAGGCCTAGGGTCGCACCTGCGGTCAAATGGCCGCACCTGCGAAAAACTAACCGCACCTGTGAGGATTGGGGGATTGAACAAAGTCCGCACCTGCGAGCTCCTCGCCGCACCTACGTGTCCGCACCTGTGGAAGGTCCATCGCAGGTGCGAGACACCAGAACCAGCAATGGTTCAGCTGTCTCCCAAGTGCTAATAACACCCGATGAGCATCCTAAACGTACCCGAGGCCCCCGGGACCCCGTCCAACCACACACACAAGTCATATAACCTAACACGGACTCGCTCGAGGTTTCAAACCACATAAAACAACACTAACACGATGAATTAAACTAAAAGTCCATGAAAATTCTTCAAAACTTATATAAACATTAAGTTTTTCATTTAAGGTCCGAATCACGTCAAACTAAGTCCGTTTCTTAACAAATTTAACAGATAACACATATAAATCATATTGAACCTGTACCGGGCTTCGGAACCATAATACAGGCCCGATATCACAGGTTTCACCGCAAATTTCATTTTCAAAAACCTTTATTTTTTTCAGAAAATAATTTTCTTTAAAATTCATTTCTCGGACTTGGAACCTCGGAATTCGATTCGGGCATACGCCCAAGTCCCATTTTTTCCTACGGATCCTTCGGTACCATCAAATCACGGGTCCGGGTCCGGGTACGTTTACTAAAAACGTTGACTGAATTCAACTTTATTCAAATTTCTAATACAAAATTATCATTTTTATCAGTTTTTCACATAAAGGCTTCCCGGCTACACGCCCGGGCTGCACACGTAAATCGAGGTGAGATAAAAGGAGGTTTTCATGACCTCGGAACACAGAATTAGATAGAATATACGGGATGACCCTTTTGGGTCATCGCAATCTCCCCCTCTTAAACAAAGTTCGTCCTCGAACGTGCTAAGATTCACTTTGNTATCCATGTCCGGCATTAGCCTCAACCAGCTGCATCAACTCAGGTCTATGCCCATATGGCACAGCCACACAACATAGCACATCACACATAGGCTCAATAGCACTTTTGATCACCATAACTGCCTGAAATCAACTCAACACTGGTAACTAGTCCCACACATGGAAGAACTCTGTTTCCAAATCCCATAATACCGATAATGGTGCAATAAACCCGAAGACCTCATTAGTAGACAGCCGAATCACCGAGTCACAACTAACACCACCGGGCACACATCCCGCAAACTAAACTAAAGAAGCACATAATGGAATGGCTGAGTAGGAAAGATAGAAGCATATATAAAGGTACTATCAAACAAGCCCATAGGCATAACTCTCTATCGATACTGACTTACCAAAAGCAATATAACAAGAGAGAAGCAAAGCATTGAACAAATCACAAGGATGCCATCCTGATAAAAATTCCACCGCGGTACTCAGCCCGGTCCAAACATATCAAATCATAAAGAATCACGAGGGTCTCGCCCTCAACTCTACGACACATGTCGAATATATATCATACCAATAGAGATCTCCCGCTAATTCTTCTCGGCTAACAAAATCATAGCGCTCACTTACTCACATCTCAATGGAGTATCAAATCACAACTTGAAAACAAAATACTAGGGAGAATCACATAAATCTAACCACAAAGAATGACATGGACTCACTTCCAGTTTCACCACTAGCAAGGATGAATAAAACAATGATAGACGCGGCTACTACTCATAGAATCTCCCAACAGGATCAAGCACAAAAATAGAGTGCAATGCATGAAACTCACTCATAAATGAGACAACAAATAATTGGAACTCGTCCTGACCAACAGGACAATAGTGAAATACAATGGTAGCCCACTTTAGCACATCAAGCTATAAGTGGGTGATGATATCCGACACGACGGCCTCTAGCCTACTATATGCGATACATCAATGGGTCAGGCCTCCCCCTCTTAGGCGCCTTCTATCCACTGAACACCCTGCCATAACTCTCCTACCTAAATCCTGGAACAATCTCTCACCCTGTGGCTAACATCTCCACACTGAAAATAATCTCTCTGCCGATGTGACTGTGGAAAACATATGATACGGATCCTCTGAGACCCATGAGTATCTTGAACGCTCACATGCGAAGCTGGTAATGCAACTGAACTTGTTGACCCAAGATTCTCTACCGTGCCTGAGTCCCTCAATGAATCTATAGACTCGCCTCCTAACTGAAGCAACCAAGTGAGGTGTATATCTGGCCAACTCACTGAATCTGACAGCATACTCCAATGGTGACATAGTGCCCTGAAGCAACTGCTCAAACTCTGTGCGATGTACATCCCGATGGAACTAAGGTGCAACCTCCCTTAAAACATCTCTGAAAACTGAATCCATGGTAGTAAAGCTAACTCGGACAAGCTACCCCAACTCATATGCCGCCATCACTGATCAATCCACTACTCTAGACCTGAGATGTGACAAAAGCAATCCCGCTCGTCTCCACAATACCCGAAGTACGATGGTGACACTCTTCCAAAAAACCCTGGGCATTACCCGCCGCCAATCCACTAAAAGATATAAGTGTGGTACTTCCAGTACCTCTAAATCCCAAGGTGTTCTACCTCCGATGTTGTTGTCCTAACCACGGGCTGAACTGAAACCACATGTCGTGCTGCCATGACAACTGAAACTTGACCAATATGATCTCGCTTCTTTGGAGTGTAGACGGTGGGAGTCAGAACTCCTCCCCTGATTTTTGAAGCAACTGGTGCACTAGAATCAATCCTGCCTGAGATGATGTACCAATTGTACTCAAAACTGCGCTCCGGTCTTTTGAAGTCCGGGGTAGAAACAGGCATCCCCTGTACCTGTCCCCCAACTAGAACTACTGGCTACTCCTCAATGGATGTTCTTGTAGGCATCTTAACTGCAGCACGTGCTCCTCGTTGGCCTCTGTCTCTGAACCCTGCGGCATTTGCTTCGGGTAACATCATCCGGAACCTCCGCTCGTGTCCTCACCATCGGAGAGAGAATGGAATGATAATTTTAAACTTCAAGATCAATGAACTCGCACGATAGGAATAAAGGAAGTGAAATTGTCCTGATAGTCTCGTAGCCTCTCGAAGATAAGTACAGACGTCTCCGTACCGATCCGCAAGACTCTACCAAACCCGCTTATGACTCGTAGCACCTATGAACCGAGAGCTCTGATACCAACTTGTCACGACCCAAATTTATCTCCGTTGGGTATCATGATGGCACCTAGTCTTAGGGACTAGGTAATCCTAACATTTCCACGGAACAACAACAATAATAAAGGAATTTTAAAAAAAGTTCGAAATAGAATTCTTGACAGAGTTTATAATTTCCCAAAACCCGGTAAACACAAGTCATAAGCTCTACGAAATCTTCCTATCAAATCAAAATACAACTGTCTAGGAATAAGAAAGTACAGTTGGGTAGAAATAAAACATGAAGTTGACTCTAAAGCCTGCGAACGCAGCAGCAGGTTACCTTGAGTCTCCTCAGCAATGATCTGCGCAGCTACCAACAACAATAACCTGAAGCTGCACACAAAATGTGTAGAAGTGTAGTATGAGCACACCACAGCGGTGCCCAGTAAGTATCAAGACTAACCTTGGTGAAGTAGTGACGAGGACTAGTCAAGACACCACCGGTCTAATAAGTAAAAAGGCATAGATGTATCAATGACCGAAACAAAATATCTATCTAAAGATTTCTCAATGTAATTAACGATACTATCGAATAATATGGAAGACAATTCAATAATCACGATCAACGGACAGCATAATAGAAATACGCAAAGAGAATGGAAAGAATGTTGTCACGCCCCAAAATCGAGGGACGAGACCGGCGCCTAACCAAGTGAACCTGGTCAAGTGGACCTAGATTTCCTTTCCTACCCAACGCGTTTCCCCCGTAAGTACCATATTCCATATGAAATAGCAACTTAGGATTTAAGCGTGGATTTATAAACTAAAGATCATTTCTCTTTTAGCATTTCAACAGTTGATTCCCAAAAACATACACAATACATACATAACTTTCCAATGCGGACCATAATTCTGAATACGTACAGTTACTACCCAAAAATACACACACACACACACACATATATATATATATACACACACACACACACCCACATCTTGTCTACGGAGCCTCTATGAATACTAGGAGTTTATACAATACTTTCCGACAACAAAGCCCCGACTATACCTTACAATACATAACAGACTCAAAAGAGATGGCATGAATTACACACGGCCCCGGGAGGAAGTGGGGCTCACCAGTACTGCTGAAAAATGAGGAGGAGGCACCACTAACGGTGAACTGAGCAACCTGCTATAGAACCACCTACATCCATATAAAAGATGTAGCGCCCCCGACAAAGGGGGCGTTAGTATTGTTGAATAGTACTAGTATGTACGAGCAAACTATACTCAAAGTAAAATCAAGAGATGCACAGATAGAAAGCAGTTAAAGGAACCAACACATAGTGCACAGTGATACAGAAACAAATACAATTGAAAGCCTCACAGATTCTTATTTCAACACAATCGCATTTCAGTTTTATTACATTCTGTTGCGGCGTGCAACCCGATCCCACCGTACAATTTACACTCCACCCTT